>DWTT01002035.1:0-10601 GCA_018250895.1 Carterocephalus mandan | reverse complement strand
TTTTTCGTATATACCTACATTATTTCAATGAAATTTTGTATTTAGGTTATGTTACGTCTAATTCCACGCGAGCGAAGATGCGGGGCGTCCACTAGTTTATTAATAATAACTTTTATTTTGCTCACCAATACAAGTCTCTGTTACATAATATTTGTATGACAATTAAGAGATGTTATTAATAGAGGCTTAACTTAAATATTGACGAGCAGCCTACACTAACAAAACTCTGGCATAGTATAAAGAAGTCGCTCCCCTCCTTATACTATGACTCTGGTTAACTTGCTTGCAGGAATACCTAGAAAATAAGGAAGTTCCCTTAGTGTTTCACTGAGTAGTGTTTGTCCAACTGATCATTAGGAGAATAGGTAACAACAATAAACCAAGCTCTCGCAATGGTCAGTTTGATATGTCCATGGTAAGTAGGAGTAGGTTTGACAAAACTGATGCTCATTGGCAAGACCTCATTAATACAAAAAATTCTTAACTTTTTACTCCGTCGGAGTTTTCACTCCAATTAATACACAAACATGCGTAGATAAACGGTAATGTACTACAATGTCTTGTCGATTTACTCAAGGCGGTCAAAAGTTCAAACTATTATTAGTATATTGTGTGATTATCACAAATGTGATACATACCCGCGCCATCATTTTCTCCTCAGTTAGTTACCCACTTTAAGAAAACTGTAACGTCTTGATTAATATTTTTAATTAATTAATTATTGTTTAACCTTCATTCAATCGCCGAGTGATCGCGTACACATACAAGTTGATAGGACTCATTAATTAACTAAGCAGAAGCGAAGTTTGATCGTTAACGCATTATTAGTTCAACCACCCTACGAAGAAGCAAATAAAAGTATGATAAGGAAATGATAAAGATTCTCAATTGAAGTGTTTACGAGCATTTAGTAGAACCGGCCATTTGTGAGTGTTGAGGACCTACGATGGGTTTCCGTGATTTTACTAGGAGGCAGTGGATGACCATCGTGGTTATATCAGTAGCGGACTTTTGTAATGCGATCTGTGTAGCATTGCAAGCACCTTTTTACCCTCACGAAGTAAGTGTTTTTATTACATTTAAAACCTATTATTCATTTAATCAATAGAAGAACCGAACCTAACCTACTTAATAATTAAGTACGTAACTAGGTTCAACCAATCATCAAATTAATAACCTTATGAGATCCTTTTCCCTTCTGTAGCGGCATTTTATTTTATGGCCTTGTCATTCTAAATATTTCCGTTCCCGCTCTCCGTTGTAATTCCGTAAGAATTCCCGAATACTTGAAAATAAAAAATTAAAAAAAAAAACATTTAAGAATTTTGAAACGATCATTTTTATACAGCCTTGTAATACCTATACAAAAAAAGGATACAATAATAATACAGTAAAAAGTCCTTATTATAACGTTTAATAATTTAACGGGTACAGAATTTGAAGGTTACAGCTAAGAAATAAAAGAAGAAGAAAGAGAACTCTAAAAATTGGTGGTTATTAATGAAGATTAAATAATTCATTTGTAGTTAGTGCATCGTAATCGACATTCATGTGACGTGTAGTGATTCGGAGATTATGGCATTATATAATCTATCTAATTGATGGATGAATGATTTTTAGTAAAATCTAGGTAATGATTTTGCAAAGAACGTAAAACCTATTCGAATATATTTATCTTTATCACTAATTGCGGCTTCGTCTGCGTGAAAAACTAAGTAAATACCTGCTTAGAGCGGAAATAAAAACATTATGAAAATACAAACTACAGTTATCCCAATTATTATAGGAGGAACCAGAAGCTTACACAAATACTTCAATAAACTAAATTCAGATATCAATATACCTACACGTTTTGCAGAAACAAGTAGGTACCTACCATTTTATGAAATTAATGTTTTAGGAAATTCAATTTTTGCTGCGGAACTTAAATCTCCTTCTACCTGAAGGTTTCAGGGTGGGAGTTTCGGGAAGAACCGACCTTCGAGTTTCCCATTCTTGACAAATGGGAAACTGGCTAGTGTTAAGTCTCAAATCCTATATATTGGCATTGGCCATTGGCATACCTTACCTAGTAACGTGTATTCATTTCAATTATTTTATCTCTTTAAGTTGGTGTCATGTTTTTAACGTTTGTGGGACGCCCTCAGCTTCGCTCGCGTGAAGTTAGTAGACATTGCGGCAGCTTGGATTATTGTTGCTATTTATTCTCCTCATGAACATTACTGGAAAAACTCTAGCTATTGAAAACTTATGGAACGTTCCTTATCTCTAGGTACGAGTATTTCTTCATGTTAACCCGAATAAATTGTTGTATCTAAGTAAGGGTATACCGTGTAATAAGTGTATACTATCTGAGATGTTTGAGTTCAACACCGTCGAAAAATAAAGCATTTTTACAGACAGCCTATCTCTTCGATAAAAAATTGGGGTGATGCAACCTTCCCACCAATCCGCATTGGAGCAGCGTGGTGGAATATGCTCTAGAACTCCCGCAGCTGTGTCCGTAGGGGAGCCCGTGAATAGAAATGGCTCGTCTATGGCTCGCAGCTAGCATTCGCCCCTAGCATAACCTAACCTACACTACGAGAATGAAAGTGATCTGCGACACCGATTCATGCTCGTCTGCCGCCTAACAATGGCGCGATAACCCAACTAAAGTCGTGGGTTATCACTCGGACGTAATAACCAGGCGCCTCCGCTCTCCTCCAACGGCTCGCGTGTACGATGTCGCGTCTATTGTACCTACTCGTATGTGTCGACCGAGTTAAGCAATGACGGGCGCAGTTGGTATGTGTATGGGTGACCGTTAGTAGTAAAAATACCATGATAAACATATAAATGATTGCTACCGTGCTTTGAAGAGCACGTTAAGCCGTCGGTCCCGGTTGTCTCTAATGGTCAAAATAATCAATAAGCTGAAGACCTTTGGGTGGCTTGAGAAGAGGAGAGGAGGAGAGAGAGGAAGAGAGAGAGGTTGGCCAGTAAGGAGCAGCGTGGTGGAGTATGCTCTAGACCTCTCGCAGTTGTGTGTGGGGGAGACCTGTACCCAACAGTGGGACGTCTATGGGTTGTAGCTAGCACCGCACCCACTAGACCTGGAAAAAGACACAGACTTCGTCAACACGACTCAGAATTAGGGCATTTCTTTATCTTGTATTTTCTTACAAATGTATCCATGTATCAATTTAGCTTCTGAAAGTCTGTTTCGTCGTATTTTGGTGACTTATCACAAAAGTAGGTAAGTATTAACTTCTTTATCGAATGCAACGATGTTTTGATTCAGCGTTGCGGCACACTACACACACCTACCTACACATGATTAACTGCTCCCTTATCATTCGCGATGTATTGCTGATGTATTGTACCTACGGATCCCGATTCGACTAAGACAGATAGGCTGACATCATTTTATTTAGGGGCCGGAACTAAATATATATCGTTATGCTTTTTTCTCGTTTCAGGCAGAGAAAAAAGGGTGTCGAGCGACAGAGTATGGCCTGGTTTTCGGCATATTCGAGCTGGTGGTGTTTCTCGTCAGCCCGGTGTACGGCGCTCACCTGAACAGGATAGGCCCCAGCCTCTTGTTCAACGCCGGTATATTTACCACTGGGACATGCGCCATTTTATTTGGGTAAGATTGTTCTGAATATACGGTTAAGTAGGGCTTTATCTATTTATGTGCCAAATTAAGACAGAAAATAAAAGTCTAACTACTGACGATTTCGTGCCATGCATCTATAGATTAATGATTATAATATTTGGGTTTCGTTTCATTAATTGCTTTTAGTGTGACTGTCCATAGCAACGTAAGGATAATTCTTTACTTAGAGGCTGTACAACTGCAAGCACTAATTATGATAAATCGCACTAAAATTTGAGAGTAGCCCAAATGTATGTAAACGTAATGTACTTAATGCAATATACTCGTAATGTATACAGAACAACTGTCCACTATCCACATTAACAGGTTTATCTTAGCAGAAATGTAGCCAAAATGTGCAAATCTAACACATCCACAGGTTACTAGACAAAGTGGAAGGCCACATACCATTCATCACGCTGAGCTTCGTGATCCGTATCGTAGAAGCGATGGGCAACGCTGCCTTCCTCACCGCCTCTTTCGCCATTATTGCCAAGGAGTTCCCTAACAATGTGGCCACCATGTTTGTAAGTTTATTTTTTTAAATATACATTTCACCAACTGTAATAATTAATTCGTAAACAGAACGGGAACGGTAGCAAAACTCACCTTAAATCAAATGGCTGAACCTGTGGAGGTACCTAATTACATATTATCCATTCAAAATTGAATCTAACTGAACAGGACACCCCAAGAACATGTATGACTTTAAAAGGCTGATGGATAGATGGATGAATTTCCGACGTATCACTATAGGTATTTCCATATTGAGGAATCTAAATACAACGCGAGCAGCCAACGGAAAAAAACGTGAGCATCCATGGAGAATTGATTGGGTATTAATTTTTATTTTTATGGATATAATATAGCAGATCTCCGCATTGGAGCAGCGTGGTGGAGTATGCTCTAGACCTTCCGCAGCTGTGTCTGTCAAGAGTGGGACGTCTATGGGTTGCAGAAAGATAGCTTGCAGCACCATCCATCCCATATCCGCCGCCGCCCATAACAACTGACTGACAACGGGTATATGTATGTTGTGGGGTAACTTTTATGATGGTCATGAATAAATGTTCTTTTAGGCATCTCTGGAGACATTCTTCGGCCTGGGTCTCATCGTGGGCCCGACGCTGGGTGGTGCCTTGTATGCCGTCGGCGGGTACTCGCTGCCATTCGCTGTCCTGGGCGCCGCGCTCTTCTGCACTGCCATCATGAGCTACCTAACCATGCCAAAGATGTCTGATGATGAGGACTTGAAGCAAACTGGACGTAAGTCTTTTTTACTTTAGTATTCAATGTAAAGTGAGGAACTTAGATTGTAAGTTATCATCGACGCGCATAAAGTCCGTTACGTTACGTTTGAAGCTTGACTACTGATATACTCGTAGTAGTGACCTGATTAATCTTATTCGGAGTTCCCATTTCCACCCGAGTTGATAATTTTTGAAACCCAAAATGAACCTGCTACCCATAGCTAATACATGGAAAAGTCTACATAAATAAACATATATGAACCCATACCTTCGCGTGTAATCTTGGGTGCGACAGATTGCTTAATTACAGATCAGTAGGTACAATAATTTTAAATTATTCTGTTACTTTACTACATAGGTAGGGTATACAATACATACATTAAGTATAGGAGGGCTAGATAGGGGTGTCTGTGAAATATCCTTTCGAAGCTACTATGTATATTAGCAGTCTTATTAGCTGAAAATATGTTGACATAACACTTTTATTTTTTTCAAATTTCAGAACATTTCGTATAAAATTTGCATCAACATATGACATTGCTATGAAACACGAGTTCTAATGTTGGACCCTGACATAGTAGGCAGAAGGCTCCTATATATTTTAATTAACTGCAAGCTGTAATTAGCTGTTGACTCGTAGATAAGCATAATATGTGATTCAATTTGAATTATAATCTGAACGTAAAATAAACCTTTACTATTTTGCATGTTATCTTATACAGCCAATTCAAATTAATAAACAAACCACTTACCATCAGGTGGCCCGTATGTCTGTTTGTCCGTCTATACTATAAAAAAAAATTAAAAAATTCTAAGCACTGCAGTATTGTATACAACTGGGTATTGATGATACGTAGAACACTTACCAGGTGGACCGATGACCAAAATAAGACTCTCTAGAACTCTCGGATACAAAAGGCATAAGGGCGGAAAGAGTGGCCTATGTTCAGCAGTGGTTTACGACATACACGAGAAAAATATTTCTCGTGTATGTCGTAACAAATATGTTATACTAACCACCGCGTCAGTAGTAAGAAAAATTCACTGATTATTCTAATAATTAATGTCTAAGTAGATGCAGATAATGTGATATTGCTAGACTGTAGATAACTTAGGAATTACCTACTACTCTTTGTCGTACGTCAAATACCACGCTGTTCATGATCTCTTTGCAATTCTGTCTGAGCTTCGTGTTACAATGATTCGTATTGGTTTCAGCGTCAATATTCACTCTGCTCAGAATCCCCGGCGTACTTCTCGCGGCTATCAGCATCGTGTCTACCAGCATGAGTATTGTCTTCCTGCAGGCGACCTTCGAACCACATTTACGACAGGTAAGCCGCCATACCGAACTTGGTATCGTATCTCGAAAGTAGATTTTGCTTTCCCTGTCTCGGTCTATCTGACTACTTACTTACTCCTTCACCAATCTACACTTGGACACTAGTCCAACACATTTTGACTGAGCGTGTCCGGACAGAATTTTGTAGGATTTTAAATATGGCAAGGACAATGCAGAATGACTTGCTAAACAGCATTTTGTACTCTCGTACCTATATCGGACGAGGCCAAGAAGCTATGCAAGTTGTTTGATTTTGGGCTCGCAAATTGTTAAAAATATAGTTTAATTATTTGTTTATTTTATGGTTAACGGGCGATATGGTCGCTCAGCGACACATGGAGGGACCATGATAGGCATTTTGGTACCAGCGATTCGCAAACTGTCACATCCATATGGCACCGTCGAAATCAGCTAGAATACGTAAATTCATTTAATTTCCCAGCGATAAAAAAATAGCAGATCACACTAATAATTTTGTCCTGTTCTAGTTCAACTTCTCACCCATAGTCCTGGGCCTGATGTTCGTGATCAACGGTGGCGTGTACGCGCTGTCGGCGCCTGCGTGGGGCTGGCTGTGCGACCACCCCGCCATCAAGCCCAAATACGTCACTGCCGTCGGCTGCCTGTTCATCGCAGGCGCTTTTGTACTCATTGGACCTGCGCCCTTCATTGATATGCCCACGTGAGTACATGATTTAACTGGACTGGTATTCTGGTCGCCTGCCGTAATGTTTTTCCCCCAAAGTCGTGGGACTGATTTCGTGATCAACGGCTCCGTGTACCCTCTGAGAGCGCCTGCGTGGGGCTGGCTGCACGACCACTCAGCCATCAAGCCCAAATACGTCGCCGTTGTCGGCTGCCTTTTCATCGCAGGCGCTTTTGTGCTCCTTAGTATGAGGTTATGAGGTTAGCTGAGATTTTTTTCGCATACCAAAGGACTCACGCTTATTTTTTAAATGTTAATATGACAACAATTGAGTTAAGCTGTACCAATTTCGTATGACCAATGTCGAACAAAATTCTGTGAGTTAAACAGTGTTATTAATCAGTTAGTATTCTTAGTAAAAGACCCCGAGAGTGATTAGGATTACAGATCAACAGACAAAACATAATTTTAAATTTTAAACATGTTTAAAGTATCTATTTCAGTGAGTAGATTAGGTATTATTACTATAAAACACGACGGGGAGACCTGCAATAGGTAGATACAATCCAAAAGTGTGCCGAAAATTATCAAGTCAGATTTATTTAATAATTAATTGGATCTGTTTTATTGTAATTGTTGTGATAAGTTATAGATATACAGAATTATTGTTTTTATTAACATCTTATCATCGTAATTGGCTACACGGTTTTTTTACGTTGTTCTTAACATTGAACTGAATACAATATTTATGAGATAAATTCTTCAGTCGCTTTGATGTAATAATAATTATAAAAAAATTGAGACAAATCTGACAAGGTTAGTGACACTTTACTCAGTAATGTTAAGATAAACGTTTGTGTCTTATCGGAGCGATAAGGAACGCCGTGCGAGGTGAGAGGTCGCAACCTAAACCAATTATTTTTAAATATTAACACGTATGAAGTTAGTATCTGCACCTTAATGCAAAACATCAAAATATTTATTGTTATTCTAAGGGTATGTAGGTACTGATGATTTCCACGATATCAGCCTCAATTTAGGTAATAAATACATATTTTCATTATAATGTCTTAGATTGTCCATATTTCCTGCGTCATCGTCAAACAATGATCGATATTATAGGATATATTGATAATTTACTCAGCGGAGCTGTATGTTTGCTCTGATAAGAAATTCTCTGTCTCCTAAACCTATCCCAATTATATTTTTCTAGCTTCATAACTTTTACAATAATCTTCTAAATCTTCAGATAATCAAGATTATGGTAACGTTTTATAAAACCAATTTTACTTGGCTTTATATTAAACAAGCTGAATTACACATTTTTGGTTGATGATTTGAATACCTTGTACATCTACTTTTTTAAATTATTTCAGGGTATTATGGATGACCATCATAGGGCTGGTGTTGCACGGATTGGGTATGGGTAGCCAACTCGTCGCCTCATTTTCTGATGCTCTCAGCACTGCAATGTAAGTAATTTTTGAAATAAAAATATGTATTTACAAAAATCTAGCTGAATATAAACAAGAACAACAGCGAAAAAAAATTACTCTAAGGTTTATGATAACTACATTCAGATGTTTTTATTAAATTCAAAATGAAAGTACAACAGCCTGAAGAACCACAAATGAAAGAGTGAAAATATTTATTTTATTTGATAACTTATTTGATTTTATATTTTAATTGATAACTACTGATTAAATGGTGTAAATCAAAAATCATACTCAAATAAGTTATATTATTGCTACTGTTGTTGGCTCTGACAAGCGAGGATTGCAGCAACAAGTTTTTTACAGCCAAAATAATTGACAAAAAAAGTAGGTCGGCAATTCGAATTCACAGTTAATGGAATCCCCAATTGGATATCACAGAAAAAAGCCTAATCGAAATTTAATGAGCCTTCCCCAAATTGACCAGGTTTTTGCAAGACAATCGACGAATGTTCTTGACCATGTCATTTTTTTGTATGCGAACTAACAGGAATATCCTTCTGCAAGACTTTAGAAGAGAGTGATTAGGCCTTTAGGCTACAAAATTTCATTTCAAAACATTATCAAAATCACAATAATCAAACGTAGACACATCAATCTAATAGGAAAATGTTTGAGAATATATAATTATGGCTTAATATGGTTTTAGAGTAACAGACCAGGGCCACAGAGAATCTTGTACGTACGGTACGAAATTCTACATGTGTGAGTGTGATTCAGTCGTTCACCGGTGTTTCATCACTTTTCATAATTTTATACATAACACCGATTAAAATTTTTATTACGCTTAAAAAAAATCCGTTTCTCTATTTACAGTGCCAGTGGTTTACCGAATTCCATTGAAACCTACGGTCTGGTATCTGGCATGTGGACATCGACGTTTGCGCTGGGAGCGTTCATCGGACCCACGGTCTCTGGCCTGCTCTTCGATTCCATCGGCTTCAGAAAATCTACGCTTTTTATATTCGTCTTGCATCTGGTTGTGGTAAATAACATTTGGTTGGGCATTAACCTTCGGTTTAAATATCCACGAAATTTAAAGTTTTGAAATTTTTGTAAAAGAATGACTCCAGTCTTACTGGATGATTTAATTATTTGATTTTAAATTAAATGCATGCAAAATGCATCGCGTACATTTAAAGAAGACCTTTTTTCGCTTATTTATAAGAAATTATTATAAAAGCCTAGTAATAGATTTCTTGATGATTTTTGAGTTTGCCATATATAACTCAATGGGCAGGCTGTCTGCTGGAGGACCGATAACCGTTGGAGTAAACGGCTACTAGAGATGGACTCAAACGTAATTTGGGACGACCTACTAGGTGGCGCGACGATCTACGCATGGCGGGAGCTAATGGATGAGAAGAGCTGAAGATCGGGTTCAGTGGCATGCCTGAAGCAACATAAGCCTGAAGAGAGATAGATATATAATCATCATCACAACCCTTTGTTTGTCCCACTGTTGGGCACGGGTCTCCATTCAGAATGGGAGGGATTAGGCCTTAGTTTACCACGCTGGCCAAGCGCGGACTGGCAGACTTCACATGCCTTCGAGAACATTATGAAGAACTCTCAGGCATGCTTCCTCAGGTTTCCTCTGGATATGTCCTTCACCGTTATAGCAAGTAGACATTGAATTTCTTAAATCGAACATAACTTAGAAAAGTCATTGGTGCGTGCCGCTGGGGTTGAACCCGGACCGCTCAAGTGAGAGGCGAGTTCGATAGCCCGCTGTCACCGCTATCAGACATATGATACAACGTTGCTATCTTAATAATTTTGTTCTCAGATGGTAATAGTGCTGATATTCACG
Source organism: Carterocephalus mandan (assembly GCA_018250895.1). NCBI lineage: Eukaryota > Metazoa > Arthropoda > Insecta > Lepidoptera > Hesperiidae > Carterocephalus > Carterocephalus mandan. Next base: position 417 of record DWTT01002035.1, on the reverse strand, counting down.
TGGACATGCGAGCGCTCGTCCAAGATGGACGTGTCGGTGTCCGCGGGAGACCTGCTGCAGCTGGACGGCACGCTGGACGAGAGCGTCCTCTACGGAGACAAGTTTGTCGTACCCACGCCGCGCCCTAAGAGGTAATAGGTGGACGCCCGCAGCTTCGCTCGCGTGGAATTAGTAGTTTACACCTAGTTATATTATATAGCCTATGACACGCAGTGAAGACGAAGCTTTCTAATGTTGAAAGAATTTTTGAAATCGGTCCATTAGTTCTTGTGTAAAAACATAACAAACAAATCTTTCCTCTTTATAATATTATAGTATATTATTATAGATTTATTTTATTTATTACTAGTGGACGCCCGCAGCTTCGCTCGCGTTACACATTCACTAACTTCAAAAACGGCAAAGCTTCATACTAAC
>DWTT01002034.1:0-10604 GCA_018250895.1 Carterocephalus mandan | reverse complement strand
CCGTTTTTGAAGTCGTTAGACGGGTAGACGTCGTTAATGGGTCTAATTCTACGCGAGCGAAGCTGCGGGCGTCCACTTATATGCTTTTAAGTAGTTTAATAACTCTGATTTAATGATTTAATTTTTAAAAAAATTTGCGTTTGACCTCCACAGAATTCAATGCTAAAAACACATTAATAGAAGTACTGAATTTTGTGGAGGTCAACTCACATATATTTCTTTACTTCTTCACCAATGCTTTATTCACACTTACTTCTCTTAGAAAACGAATAAGTTCAGATTCTCCATTAAATTTTTTAAGTTTATTTATCCTGAATGTTGTAAAATTTGGAGTTTCACGTAGCCAATTATTAAGAGAATCCATAACCAAATCTAATAATTAATTAGGTCAGTATGTACATACATTAATCACTAGTATTAAAATCAATTCTATTTATCTTTAATATGAGAGGCCCGTTAGCGCAATCGGTACCTAGTGACCCTGTCTGTTGCGTCAGGGGTCGTGGGTTCGAATCCCACTCAGGAGGACAAATATTCGTGTGACGAACACTTGTATTTGTTCTGTGCCTGGATGTTAATATTATCTATTTAAGTATGTATTTAAAAATATCTATGTATGTACATCAGTCTCTGACACCCATAACACAGGCTCGCGCCTACTTTGGGGTCAGATGGCCGTGTGTGAGACGTCCAATATATTTATTTATATTATTTATTCAAATTCGGATAACCTCAAATGTTTCATATTGTTTGTTTATTTTGTTTTTGAGGCAAAAGAAAAGAAGCTTTTAAAATGTACTCTGTGAAAGAAGCAAGCACAGATTAATTTATTTATGTATCTGAACAAGCACAGCACAGTAAATTTTACATCTGTCATGTCAATAATAGCCGAATGTCTAGTACCACAAATCTTTAAAGAGATAGGACATGACAGGTACCTGCGAAACAAGTGTGGGGTCTACTGGTTTCTAGGCTTACTCTCTTTACCCAGGTAGTCGAGAGACTCGAAGAGACCGGAGTGTTTCTTGGCCGATCTAGTTGCTCCGAGAAGGTCGGGGGGACTTAACTCTATTCCCACGGGAGCGGCCTGCCTTCCAGCAGTCGAGCGAAACCCCTCAAGTAAAGTATAGATAACGTACCTCAAGTGTGCTTAAGGGGCATTGTTAATTGGCCAATTTATATATTTAACTTTTATCAAACAATCTCAACTGCTGCTTGTAATGTTGTCGGAAAACTGGATGCCTTGAGTTTCTGACTTTTCGCCCGTGTCCAACTGTGCGATGGTTGCAGTGTTGCCAAGTAAACGTCCGTAAGGCTGTGTTTCGTAATTTTTGGGAGTTTGGTCGCATTCATGATATTTTTTATCACAGCTCTTAGGATTTGGCTTTAGTGGTAATAAATAAATCTGCAGATTCCAATCCAATGTTTTTCGCCTCCATAAATCCCCACAGAAATGTTAATATCTCCCCATAGCTATAAAACCCCCCTTTGCGGGGTATACCCCCAATCTGGCATCAATGGATGGCTGTGAAGATGATGGTAATTTTATTGCGAAAAATAATGCAATTTTATTAGTAGATTTATTTCCTCGAGGGTGATAATAGAAGTTAACATTAATAATAAAAAAACCTCTGAAAATCACATATTAAAATGCAAAAATTATTTTGGTTACCAAAGTATTGTAAATATTTTAATTGCAAACATTATTTCTCACTGGCCACTTTTCGCCGATACGTGGCATAGGCACGAACAACTTCCACGTTCGCCGCCATTTTGACATCCAGCGAATAGTAAAGACTTCACTGGATTGAAGCGTTTTTTCTTCATATTGCATAGATTCCTTTCTGAAAATGTAAGTAGATAACTAGTTAATTATTAACAATACTCTTTGTTATTTAAATAGATGCATAAAACCGTGATACTTTATTATAAACCCGGGGTGGTGACCGCAATACATTTACTAACGGCTATGTCAGCCAATCTTTGTCTCATAATTCTGTTGATGAAGAACTGGGTCTGTTTATGTATTCGTCAATCTACTTTTTCTATTTATATGGCCTTGTTTGAAGATAGATCTAAGCATCATTTGGGTTCATATTTCGTACTATAGAATGCATGTACATGCCATGTCATTATCATTGATTAACTATAGTAACTTACAGACGGTCTGACTGATGGATGAGTCAGAGTGAACAGGGTTCCTACTCATTTAGTTGTGTAAATTTTTATTCTTTATTTCAGACTACGAAAAAAGTTGAAAAATGGGGAATATGTTTGCAAATTTATTTAAAGGCCTCTTTGGCAAAAAAGAAATGAGAATATTGATGGTTGGCTTGGATGCAGCTGGTAAAACCACAATTCTATATAAACTTAAATTAGGCGAAATTGTTACAACAATTCCCACTATTGGTGAGTACTTTTCTATACATTTTGTTAACAGTGAATTATATGGTATTGTAATACCTGATATACATTGCTCTATTCTGTGGAAGATCTGTTCCTGCTAACAGTATGCATGCATGTATAAGTTTTGTGAGAAGTCTGTTAGCAAATTTTTAGAGTTAAATTGAGACGTGCAATGTGAAAGTATTGAAATTATTGAGTAATTTGAGTAAGCTTAGTAATTTCTAAATGGTTTTATGACATCATGAATCATATCATTGACGGGCCCGTTGGCGCAATCGGTAGTGACCCTGTCTGTTGTGCCAGGGGGCGTGGGTTCGAATCCCACTCAGGACAAATATTCGTGTGACGAACACTTGTATTTGTTCTGTGTCTGGGCATTAATATTATCTATTCTAGTATGTATTTAAAAAAAAAACTGACACCCATAACACAGGCTTGCGCCTACTTTGGGGTCAGATGACTGTGTGACAATGTCCAAGATATTTATTATTATTTATTTATTTATTGTTGTATAAGGTGTTCTAAGAGCAATAATATTGAAATTTTAAATCAGTATGATTAATTATTGAGAACAATATGAAAGATAGCTGTTTGTGTGAACATCGAAGTATTTACATTTATTGAAAAAAGATAAACATGTCAAATGCCTAGATCTGGTTATAAATCTGGTAGCAAGTATTGTTTTATGGGTATTAATAGTGTGATTTCAGCCTTATATAATGTCAAAAAAAAATGTTTCTAAGCCAAATGTTATTACAATAAGAATCCAGCTTTAGGATTCTGACTAAACTTTAATGGCAAAGAGTTTTAGTCACAGAGTTAGGGTTTGAATTATTTTTTTTAATTGCCAAATTAAATTATTATTAAAATTATTAAACTTATTAACATAAGTTAGATATAATTTGGTTTCTTAACTACTCAAACTCTTAACTCTTCAAAAATATTAATTTTTTTTATAGTTTTTGCGCAACCAAGATTTTAGCCCTTTTAATGACTGAATATTTAAAATGCCTGTTGTTGATTTTCCCCTGTGACTTTCCCCTGTATACCATTTCATAGTACCATTCTTGGGTAAACCAGTCAAATAATCACTAAACTTTTTGAGTGATCTGATCTTTGAGCAATATAAACGAAAAAAACCTAACTTGCCTGTATTTCTTCTTCGGGATAGGTGGGTTCTGTTTAGAACTAGAAAGAAATTAGAACATAACTGTTCTTTCAACAGTTATGTTTAGGACCAATGTAAGTGGTGGATGAGCCTATTGCTAAATACTCTAGGTAAGAATCGATCTAATACTTAGTAATACATTGCTCAATTCAGTAATCAAACCAGGAACATTTAGCTCAGTAGCCACAATTGTGACAACTGTTCTAGTAGTGGTGGTAGTTAGGATTTGAAGATAAATAATGGTGCTATAATTAATTCTAGGTGAATGAACAAAAAAAACATATCATTCATACATGTCCTTAAGTTTGCCCAGTACAAGTTAAATTTATACCCAATGAATTAATGTTTTTATTTATTACATACCTACTAAGACTAGAAAGGCAATACCTTACATAATTATTTATGTTACAATTCTACAGATACTTGTTGTTGGTATGTAACCAACATATCACATGTCAGGTATTGAGTACCTTTGATGATTTCAGGTTTCAATGTGGAGACTGTAGAATACAAAAACATCAGTTTTACTGTATGGGATGTTGGTGGCCAAGACAAAATCAGACCACTGTGGAGGCATTACTTCCAGAATACACAGGTTAGAACATGTACTGTACTTATGATTATTTTAGGTTATAATGGATATGAGCATCTCAACTTCATCATAAAATGCATTTCGAGAAAGCCAGGAGAACCGAGCGGGCTTTTCTCCTTATTTTTGAGGTTTTTGTAGAGTAACAGCTATATGTATGAAAATACAGCTCAGTTCTTCGAGGAAACACACCCTTGTCATAATTTAGATCTAAAGCAATAATAAATCCAGTAGCAACTAAAGATAATTTTGCTTTAAGAGGGTCTTGAATAAGTCCCAGCATCATCAATGCAAAGGTAGGCAGACTGTATGAGTTGACCCAAGTGGACTGTAGAGATAAAGAGAGGTAAAACTGGCATTGCCAACATATGTATGTTATTAACATAACACCAAATTAAATATGTCTACCTATTTTACAGGTGTTTTTTTCCTATGTATTGAGAGTACTGTATTACTTACTCAAAGCGACAATGACATACTACACTGAAAACTATTATTAGTAGTTTTCATTCTGTCAATATAATAAAGTCTAATATATTTTTCCTATAAAGGTGATTAATCTATTTCATTAAATGTTGTGACAATCTATTGCTATCACAAGCAATGTATCAGGAAATATGGACATTTAGCATTGTAGCACTAACAAAACATAAAATTGCTGTACTAATTTTGATAAATATTATGTATTATTAGATAAGAATAAGATATGAAGTTGGGTATTAAAAATGTATGACAGCAACACATTAGGTCCCATTGTATTACGAGGGTAACCGGCCATGGCTTACGTCCAAATTCGCTTGTGGAAATAAGCTCTAATGATCCTCTCTCTGACTCTTCTGTCCTGTTGATGTCACCAATCGCTTTGTAATGTAAACAGTTTTTTTTAATTAGAGTGTATGCGGTTGCAGGGTCTCATCTTTGTAGTAGACAGTAACGACCGGGAGCGTATCGGCGAAGCGCGCGAAGAGCTTATGCGGATGTTAAGTGAAGACGAACTACGAGATGCCGTGCTTCTTATCTTTGCAAACAAACAGGTGACATTTTACATTACCTTGTCGTTTCTAACTCGTCGCCGTCATTGGTATAGCAAGTACGAATGAACCTTTATAAAATTCAGTGTTCGGAAAAGGCATAGGACTACTGCGTGGCGCGGTAGTGAGTGACCCTGACTGCCGAACTGCAGGTCCTGGGTTCGAATCCTGGCCAGGGCAGATGATGATGAAATTGATTTTTTAATGGATGTTAAATAATATTGTTTTCTGTGCGTATGCCTGTACTGCATGATAATATAGGTCAGCTTGGAGGCGTGTGTGCAGCGTTTATTTATTTAATGTTACATAATGACGCGGAGCCATGCAAAAGGTGGCATAACAACCATGGCTCTGTTTGTTCACTATAGTTTGGCGAGCAAATGTGCGGCTATGTGAGAGAAAACGAAGAATTTAAATCGTTATAATTCCTAGCCTTGAATGTGTCAATGTGTTGTTTTGTGAAAGCATAGCAGGAGCTAGTATTGATTTGATGTGGTGTGGTCTGTGTCTGGCAGGATCTGCCGAACGCGATGAACGCGGCGGAGATCACGGACAAGCTGGGGCTGCACTCGCTGCGCAACCGCAACTGGTACATCCAGGCGACGTGCGCCACCTCCGGCGACGGGCTCTACGAGGGCCTCGACTGGCTCTCCAACCAGCTCAAGAACTCCAACCGCTAACCGCATGTGCGCTCCCAACTCACAGACAAATCTGATTACTGAAAGAGACTATGGTTTAAGATATGTTAACTTTATTTGCTATAAATGAATACAATGTATTATGTGCGGAATCAAATGTATTACCCGCTCGCCGCGCCGCGAGTGACGCCGATATCACAGTTGCAATAGAAAGTGGTACAATCGAGCCGCCGCATCTCGATCCCTGATGACGTTGAACAAACATAGTGTGTAAAGTTAATGCAAAATTACAATTTTGTTTATAATTATCAGTAAACAACTCTTATTTGTACACTTACCGAGTGATCGCGCCTTGTGATGTGGATAGGTATGACTAGATGACTCACGACGAAGTGAATCACTGCATAACATGTTTTATATATGTATACTATAATGTGGAATAAGTTGTCGTAATAAAGTATTTAAATTTAATTCACTTCTATCTTTAATTCATTAGTGTTTACTTAGAAGACACCTGTAGTGACCTAAAATGATACGTTGCTCTTATAAAGCTTGAGAATAAGACTGTGACCGTTTATTTCCGAACTTTCTTTGCTTATCATGTGAATAAGATGGATGTCATGTGCATATTCCACTATAAAATTGAATTCATAAAGGGATTAAAGTTCCAAGTTAGTAGTCGGAGTATCTGGTCCCCGGCAGCGCCACCTATTCACATCGCGTGACCTCTTTATTTGTATTCCTTATTTTGATTGTGTGGTTTGTTCATTGAAGGGAAATTTCTTAAAATGGTAAATCCTCATGAAGACAAATTGTATGTTGTTCCCTCGGCCGTTTAATTCGGATTTAGGCAAAGGGGATTCATTACGATGATGCCTTCTCCACTGCCTATGAATATCTAAATATCGCCTTGCAGGGAATTTTATATGTCGTAAAACCATAACATGGAGATAAAAGTTTAATATTAATTCATCTCCGAATGACGCATATTTAACTAACTGGCGACTGAATTGGTCGCATAAAATTGAAAATGCTGTGTATGGATTCGCGCGTGTCAATAAGTTTATGATTGACCCCAAGATACTAAGGATGCAAGGATGCAATGTATTGAATTAAAAATCTCATGTAGACTTCAAAGGTAAAATCTAGTAATTATAAAGAATTTACTGATAAAATTTTCCTACCAGGCGAATAACGCTATTGAATCCATTGGCCAGTTATTGTTCTCGGGCCTGTATCAACATTTTGTCTTAATGCGAATATGCTATTTTTTGTCTCAATTGGGATAGGTTTTTTTTTTAAAATAGTCATTTTGCTAACAATTCCATTCTGCAGTGGTATTCAACGATTCGTGTGACCTCCACTTATTAGTTGAACGACTTATTGTATGATGATAGTTTATTTTTATGGAAGTTAACTAGGTAGAGTAAGCTGTTATGTATTTTACAGTCAAAACATTTCAGATTGACGGTTTCTGTTCGTCAGACTGCTTAACATGATGGACCCGCATTTATAGTCGACTTACGTGACGGACCGATGTTAGGTTATTTGTATTAGAAAACACGGTGTTATTTTGAGAAGTGTTTCTTCTGGGGACAGTGCTCAGAATTCTCGGTGGTACTTGCTCTTACACAATTAATTATAACTTAGCATTTTTATAATAATTTAGGAGAAATTGTTAAAACGCAATTCAAGGATATAATTATGTGGCAAGTGTGGTGGATAGATGTTTTACATTATAACAAAAATCAAGAATGAAGAAAAATTGTGACATTCCGGTTTGTCTATTGCTGTATTATAGAATAAAATATCCTCACCAAGTTTTGTCTTTGTATTAAGTCCCTTAAATTGTTATGTGGCTTTCAAATAAAACTTAAGAATGTAACCGATATTGTCATTTCTATTAACTAATACTATTTTAATATTAATATTTATTTTGCTTCCGATATCTTTGTAGGCATTTTTTATACTAATATAGTATTATGACAGCTCTAGGTTGGTTTATTATTTTGCGATCCAATCCTATTTGCACATGGCTTAAAAGTTCCAAGGTAATGATAAATCAGAAGTAGTATGATGTATGATCATACTACTTCTGATTTATCATTGATGAGTATGAAAAGGTGATGGTTAAGTGCAGAATAATGCCAAGAAAGTAAGTAGGTTAGTCTCTAATAAATGCAACATACTCGTAGTTGACATCTGGTTTCAACACAGTTCAATTTAGTTTTAATCATAGATTTAGTACTCTATACTAGAGATCTATTGTTTTAATCAAATAATGTAATATACCATTCCTATTCCTATCATTCCTCTTCTTTTTTTGTAACCAGACCCAGAGAGAATGTTAATGTCTCCTGCTCGGGAGTGTATAACTTTATTTAACTTCACTATTGACGTAATAGTAAACGAGCTCACAGCTCTACCCATGTTTCCGCCGAGCCTAAAGTCATTTTTATCAAGACAATTTTTATCCGTAATCTGATGGAAGCTGGATCTGCTTGCAGTTTTATAGAAGAGCACTTTCAAAGAGAAAATTATAGATACTAACATAAAACGTCAGTGAGTATAAATTGTTTACATTATTTTATATTTTATTACTCAGTTCTTTGCCCCTTGGGTTGATTATTAAGTCCCTGCAATCTGCATAAATATGGAGTGCCTGGTAAATATAAATCAGCAAACTAGGTGGTCCTGTGAATATAACCTATCTTCAGGTTCGGTCTTGGCTTGAGTAGAGATCCGTGCCATTCCGCTAATGTGTTTGCAAGTATCTACAGGCATGAAAATAAGCCCAAACTTAGAGTTTATTTAAAAACCTATTCTTATACATTATGACTGCCTCAATGGAAATATTTATTAGTAACTGAACAAATTGTCTCGTGGGATTAGCAAGTGGCAATGGTCAGAGCAGAGGTTTATTCGTCATTCAGGACTTGATTAGAATAGGTGCTTAGGCTGACAGGCTGATGATCGGGCAATTGCCCGATTTTTGTCATGATTGGAAAAATTGACCATTTTTGCACTCTTCTGCAGACGAGTTTTTAGGTGCATCAGCATACTGTATTTCTGGATTTACCTTAAAACCATTGCAGGCTTTACCACGCAGATGTGTGTGTATTTGATTGTAGGAATAGTCTAGTTAGTCATAGTGACTGTCAGTAACCATGAGTTGGTGAGTTTCGTTCTAAGTCGTTCACAAAATTTCGTTACCTTGGCTTCCCTTGAGGACTAAGATAGAAGTCATTTAAACCATTCCAAAGTCTAACTCTGCGTAGGTTCTACCACCTGAAGATCTTTTACCGTCCTTAAACATTTTGTTTTCCTTGATTTTGAATTACCGAATTATCTTTGTGTGTACCTAGAAGGTACCTACTCAAAAAATTGGTAAATGCGCAAGCACAAGATGTATTAAATTGAATCGTGCATGACTCACACGTAAGGAGATAAAATTAGCTATTTAGAAGAGAAACCTAATGGACTAGCGATAATCCTAGATATTAAAACTAACACTTTAGAATAGCAAAGTTGGTAATATAAACGGTTTATAATGCATAAACAACTTATGACCTACCTCAAGTGAGTTGGCTATAAGCGAGCGAGCGAGCCATGTTCAGTTCAGTGTCAAAGATACAAAGAAGCCTCCCACAAGCATGACAAGGTTCATATCTTTTCTAAAATATCTACCTACTCCCATCGCTGCTGTACCTACTTATTTTGTAATTTACTAACATCATAATGTTATAGGAGATTTGGACATAAGTAAGATATGTAGATAGTACCTGCTTACTTTGTAGTGGCCAACTCGTAGACGGCTTTCAAGCACAAAGTACCTACGAGTAGGTCTCTACGTATCGGCGGCGCGCCATAGTTCATAAGTTTTGTATGGAAACCTATATAAGGTTAGAACCCCCAACATTTCAGAATTTTATCAGCTCTGTGAATAAATTAATGCTGGGTTGGAATAATGTTGGTTGTAACAAAATCATGGTACCTATATTCTAATTTGATTACATATATTATTATTAATACATTATTTACTGTATTTTTTGGAAAATTTGCTGTTCAAGTAATGGGTTAATTTTTGTTCACTTGATCCAATAGATTAACACGTTCAACTAATATAGAAAAAGCAACAATCAAGCAGTAATCTAACGCTTAGAAACTACAACAAAAGCACTGAATAAACTGAATTGAATTTTAGTATTTTTATGAAGTTACCTGAACCAAACTTTAAACACATTAGTGGTGTTTTTGATTATTTTAAAGGCCTTATTTTAGTTTAAAATTATGCTTTGTTCAGCTTCATGATGGACCCAAAATGGACTAAGCAAAATACTCACATTTAATTCGATCAACTTTTGGGTAGGTACTTATTGCGTTTTAAGTTGAGTGTATAAATTAAATTAATTTGGTCCTTTAGTGTGCATTGATAAACGTGTTCAAGCTGATGGAGTGTAAAGGACGCAGTTTCAGCATCAATGGCGAACGTCTCCGATTGCCGATGATATAGTGATGTTGGAAAAGTTGCTGGAAGAACTCAAATAATCTACCTACGTAGGAGTATCTACATAAAATTAGATTCCTGTAATGTAGGTATTAGGTAAGTAGGTAGGTACTGATGCATATTCTAAATAATTCTTCTAATTAAATGAAAAGCTTAGGCCCATGCAGTCTATTTTATAGTAAAGAAACTACATAGGCCTATTAATAAAATGATCGATCGGTGAGTACCTACGTACTATATATTTATACTATGTATACCTCCTAAC
>DWTT01002033.1:0-10605 GCA_018250895.1 Carterocephalus mandan | reverse complement strand
ATGTCAATATTATCTATTTAAGTATGTATTTTAAAATATCTATGTATGTATATCAGTCTCTGACACCCATAACACAGCCTCGCGCCTACTTTGGGGTCAGATGGCCGTGTGTGAGAATGTCCAAGATATTTATTTATTATTATTATAACTTCTATAGCCGTTCACCACCATAACCCACCATAAGCCTTTCTTTGTCCAACTGTTGGGTACGAGTCTCACCACGGAATGGGAGGGGTTAGGCCTTAATCCATCCGTTCACTGCGTGCGTGGGTTAAAGATGCGCTAGTAGGTCACTTTTCCATACCTACATATGTACAAAGCTAAGTAAAAAGTGTAATGTGTGTATGTAATATGTAATAACATTTGGTGTTAAAGTGGCTATAGACGAAAAAATACTTCTATTTCACAAGGTAATGGAACTTACCCTTGATTTCATGTCCTTAGAATATATAGAAGGTTGGAAACTGCACAGGGATCCCATTCCAGCATTGCTAGCCACGAGGCTGTTAAGAATCATCAAGAGAGTCAGTTTTGTTAGTCATAAAAATACCTAATGAACATTTCAGGTGTCTAGCTATTTCCGTTCAAGATATAAAGCTCTGTGACAAACAGACAGCTAGACAGATAGACAGCGGAGGCATATTAAAAGGGTTTGTCAATATTTGGGTACGAAACCCTAAAAATTACATCAGGCATATCTACCACCATTATTATCGGGGTTCCGTTTACAATTACAATAACCTTGGCTTTTCCTACATCATTGTAGGATATAATTTTATGTAATAAACAGTCACTAGTGATTTTGATCGGATTATAAGATTTGTCTTTAACAGAAACATCACAAAATCAAACCTGAACGTAGATTCCACATCCCGGTTACGTTTTTGCGAAGGACTCATGTCGATGTGCCTTAGCCCAGCGAACGGCGACAGTTCGAAGTTTTCTTCTAACGCTTCAAAGTTTATTTGTGTATTCAGGCACATTACACCTACAGCCACTTCTTTGTGCTATCGTGACAAATAAAATTAGATGGTGATTAGATTGCTATACCTATCGCAATTTGTAAAGTTTAATGTTGCTCAGTGGGAACGAAGTGGTACTACTTTCACATTGCATTGACCCATTGCCAACGTACATAATATCAAATAGCATACCTATTAAATTATACGTGAAGCAAAAACTTTGTACCTACCCCTTTTTACGAATATGACGGAGGTGTATAAAATTTAGCATAGTTAAAGTTGTAAAGCATGACACACTACCATTGGTTTGAAAAAACAATTCTAGGATACGATGACATGTTATTTGTCTCATGACACTTTAAACATTGGTTTGGATTAAGTCTATGAGTAGAGAGATATTTGTAGTCTTTTGACAATAAAACCTTAATGACGTTCAAAAATAAAATTTAAAAATGAATTAATGGTCGAAATACGTAAATACCAGTCCGCGACCACTAGAAAATTACCTATATAATGTTTAAGTGTAAAATCAGGTAAGAAACAATCACCTCACAAACGAGCAGAACTCTTTCAGACTCGGGATGGCGTGATATAAGCTCGCTGACGTAAAATTCACCGTACAGCTGCCGTAGACGAGCCGAATGACGCTCAATTATGGGCACTATGTCGTCGTTGTCTTCCTCGCTGGGAATTCATAGATGAATGAGAATCAAGTCAAGGATGAAAATAGGAAAAATAGAATGTCAAATTATTGGTGGAACGACTCTCCGCGCGGGACTGCCCGGGGACCAACACTATAGTATACAGTAACTAACACAGCCCTCCGGATCCTCAAGCGCGGACACACCTCCGAGCGGTCCGCGATGCAGAGCGCGGGCAGCTGGTCGCCGGGCACGCCGCGCTCCAGCGCCTGAACGCGCCGGAACGATGCCTCCGCGCGGGACTGTCCGGGGACCAACACTAAAGTATACAGTAACTAACACAGCCCTCCGGATCCTCAAGCGCGGACACACCTCCGAGCGGTCCGCGATGCAGAGCGCGGGCAGCTGGTCGCCGGGCACGCCGCGCTCCAGCGCCTGAACGCGCCGGAACGATGCCTCCGCGCGGGACTGTCCGGGGACCAACACTGGAAAAATTAACGTTTCACTCACTCCCCACTCCCCGCGTTAGTCCAAGGTCTGTGTTGTGGTTGACACACACAAAACAATACAATTTAACATCCATGATCCGAGTAAAAAAATTTATCTGTTAAATAGTCTTAACGGCTGTAAAGAGGCTAATTTTAGGCTCCGATAACGCATGCGATATTATCGACCTATAATAACCTGCCTGTGTGGGGAGCCCTTTGTTTGTAGTTGCTGCAACTTAACATACATTTTTCACTGCTATGTTAGGTACCAATAGTGTTGCAGTAACTGTTATGCGAAATAAATTAACTATTATATTCTTAAATAAATATATGCCCCGGCTAAAATTCAAACTCCGGGTTTGGGACGAGCTGGATCCCGCGGATCGTCAGTCAGTAGTAGTAGGTAGAGTCGTAGAACTAGTTACTTATTAGCAAAATGGTTGTATATGAGCTATACTTACGACTGTACTTTACAAGAGATTTCATCATAGCAATATAATAAAGATATGGATCGTTCATGAACATGGACTTTAACATGTTATCTACTACATCGCGCGCGTAATTCGGGTTCCAACACAGCAAATGAATGAACAAAGTGTTCCTAGCATTCAATTCGATAGTTCTGAAATAAAAAAAAACGTGTTCAACCTGCCCAAGCCATAATACTATAAAATGCTTCTACATAACATACTCGTACTTCAATATCCACTCCCGAGTAAAAAGAGAAACAATAATTACTTATACTTAGTCCATACAAAGTCTTCCCAAGCACCAGGGTAAATAGCGGGCACTGTTGGATAATCTCTAGCAGCTAGAAACCCTACAATAGTTTCATTACTATCCAGCTGGCAAATGGACAGAACGCAATTTTCTCTACAAAAAAACGCACGATTAATAAAAACATTTAAATTATTTTAATGCATACACCTAAAAATATGACTCACATAATGTAAATAATATCAGATTTATTCGTAACACGAAAGTTCTTCGACATAGATTCATTCAAAAGCCCCAATATAGCAGCCACGTCATCTAATTCTGCTAATCTCAAGCGGCCCAGTGGTAGCGGCCGCAAAATACGCGAAGTCATCGCTCCTCGTTTTAGTGGTCCAATTAGAAAATTATGCTGTAAGCTGCTGCTTCCTTGTCGGGAACAGAGAATACACAACAGATCTGTTTCTTTATTAATATTTTCAGTATATTACAAAATACTCTGTGATTAATATATCATCCATTAGTGACATGCTGATTAGAGACAGAATGTCAGATTTACAACGTCTAATCTCTAGTCCAAATAAATTAGGAGTGTGTAGAGTCTACATTTCTTTGGTCTACACTGTAGACCAAAGAAATGAGAGCTGCCTACTAATACTTTAAATTTCTTTAACCAAGACGGATAATACACTACTTGAAGTGTAATCGTTTGGTCTTCAATATTAAATAAATAAATAGTATGATGATACTTATCAAACAAAACCAGTCGATTACCCTATTTGCATACAACCTAATACCTTTATCTTTGAAATACCGATGTATCTGTGCCGACATAATATTTCTAAATTAAAAATATATCGCAACTGAACTTACTGAAAATGGAAGTGGCTGTTCGTGGCTGTTCGTAGTAATGTTTATATTGCTCAGGAATATAGGACAGCCAGCCATGCTGCGGAATTCAATATAAACCACAGTAATTAATAGGAACTAATGGAAAGTTGGCATATATTAGTTAGTATTCACGAAAATTCCCTTTCCTGCAAAGGCGGTCATAGCTAGGAATAACTACCATAACTACGAGGTATCTCCATTTATTAAAATTAAGAAATAACACGACAGACATAATGCATACTTATTTATTAAATATTCTTAAATTCAAACTAGATGAATGTAAAAACATAGAATAGAACCTAATAGTTTTTGAAAATGACTGCCAGGCTTTTGGAACTGAACAGCTTTTTGAGCTTTACTTAATTCAAAAACACTTCATTAGACGAAACTGATTGATATGCTTAATATACAGAACACGTTAACTCTAATAAAAATAATTTAATTCTGTAACAAATTCCTACTAGCTCTAATTAGCATCAATAAATAAGATGACTTTATTGTGAGGATCTCTTTGGGAGTGGTTAGCTCATTCTACCACAACTTGTAAAATAAATTATTTTATACTATTTCATGTTAGTCCAACGTTTCTAAGACTGACTTTCATGGTATTTACAGGTGCCCCGAAAATAAATTCTAACCCACGACCCAAATAAAGTAAAATTAAACCTATGGGAGAAATTAAGTTATTAACAATTTCTTATTCGCAAAAACATGTGAAATACTATAAAGTTGATGATTCAGATTTAGATATCTAACTCATAATGTTAGGCGGACATAATTCTGAAATTAAATACAAGATGATTATAATCAATCTCAATAAATGTCGACCATTACAAATTGTCTCCCATACTTTTGTCAATTTCTTTATAAATAATAATCTATAAATAAACATACAGGGGGGATAGAGACACTGTATATCATCATAATATCGGTAACCACATCTTCGACTCAGTACCATTCGAAATTTATCATCCCATTCGTGATGTTCATATTAAAACTAGTATCGACGAAATTGCTTTAATGCGTAATCGTATTCGTAGCACTTAAAAAAACCTTAATACGAAAGTTAAATTTAAAAATAATTAATACTAACAAATATGCGTTTACTTCACACATTCAATATTAAGATGTCTTTTATGGGTACAAAAATATCATCATTATTTAATAACATTATTTCTTTAATAATAACTATAGATCGGCAGTTCGGGCGCGTATTAGCCTAAACACAAATTTTATATCCTCGAAAAAATTATATGGATATGCCTTTCTGAATATATAAGTCAATTTAGTCGATCTCAAGTTTAGCATGACACAAAAATGTTAACGTTATCATCAATAATAGACTGTGGCAATAATAGTGATTCTGATAATTATCTACGAAATATACGTTGCTAAAGAAATATACGGTGCTGTAATATAGTTTTTGTTTCATTTCCTTTTAATAATTATATATAAAAAAAAATCCCAGTTTACATATCTTTTTAAATCCAACTGCTATAAATAAAAGCATTACGGTGGTGATTTCTAGCCCCAGGCAGGCTAAATTTATCACGTAATATTTTTACGTACAACAATTTTTTTAACTGAGGCTAATTTTAAAATCATGTATCTAGAAACCGTACCAAAGAACCGTAAGAAAGAGTACCCATTACATATTCAATAAAATTACAAATTACTTCGATATTGTACGAGATATTGTGCACAAATACAAATACATACATACATACATACATCTATTCAGAAAGGTATGTCCTCCATATTATTCTTCAGTAAAAAAAAGGTTTAGGTAAATAAGCGCCCGAATTTCCGATTTATTTTTGCTCCTTCTAATATTTTAAAATTAAGCTAGTTTTAACTAACGTTTCCTTCCTTATGTAGTAGAGAAATATAATGACAGAATGGTAGCATTTATAAAACACGTCGAAATAAAAACAAAGGCATTTTATGAATCGTCGACTGTACGTCAGTGCCTGAAGAGGTGATGGTGTGATGAACTATGTATCCGAGACGTGATCCTTTAAAGTTATCCTCATTCGCGAGTTAATGCGACCTATGGAGAGCTTTGCTCAGTATTTCACTACGTTACCGGATTCACAATGACGAAATGCGTAGAAAAACACAGGTAACCGACATACCTAGAAAAATTATCGAACTTAAATTGCAATAGGCGGACATATCGCTCGCAGAATTGATAACCAAAGGGTAAGAAAAGTCCCTGAATGGAGACCACGACTCCGGAAAATTTTGGCAGTTTCTTTTAGATAGCTACCATGACATTATATTTCGATTACGTAAGACTTCGTGAACAAACAATAAGTTTCGAGAAAAATTGTGTATTTTACAATTTCGCGTTTAGTTGTTTTAGTACAGTAAAATCTTAAACCTACTCAAATCACTAGTTATTCAATATAATTACAAGCAAAATGTTATCATAGTAAAATAATAGTATAGTTCTAAATGGACATTATGTTATCTAGGTTCATTAGTCATTCTTATTAATGTCATTATAGCACAAGAACATCCTTATGAAAACATCTACGCTTTGATATCAATAGTTTCAACGCATGCTAGTATAAAATATGATATTATGTTATTTCTTAAGGCAAGTGTGTTATGGTAAAAATGTAACGTAAAATTAGTAGGTAATATTATGTAGGTCTATATTTAAACACTATCACACATTTCCAAATTTAATGTAAAGAGATCAAAATATACAATGAAAAGCGATGTTACATTAGGAATAAAATAAACTAAAATAATTTTGTTATTATGAAGAGTTCTTTCTATCCTACGAAAAAAAATATGGAAAAACATTATAAATTATTATGAAATAACGCACATATTGTTCAGTTTGCAGAATTACAATTATTAAGTTAACGGAATCGTAAAATCGCTTTTTCAACAACTTAATAAATCGTAAAAGTTGAACCGATAACAGGCCGCCGGGCCGTGTGCACTTCAGTCGAGCACAGCTCTTGAATGAAGGTAATCACAACTTTCATTTTTAAATTAAATTAATGAAAATTATAAAAGATTAATTAATCCTATATAATTATATAGGATTAGGTCATTGATAAATCTTACATCTAATAGCGTATCTTAAAATTAACTATTTACAGCTCACAATCGTAATGCTTTCCTAATGCGTATACAGCTTTTAAACCATCCTACATTTGTTCATTTTTTTTAAACACGACTTTATTCAGTTAATTTAAATGTAATTGAATAATTATCAGTTACATTTAAGATAACTCAGTAGTTATGACAGTGGTAGGTAGAACACTTTTTAAACTAGTCACTAGCTCTTTTTAATTACTTGTACATTGTATATATTTCACATTTATTTAATGTATAACTTTTAAGGGCAAAGGGGATTTCAAACATCCAAAATAGGTGTATGGTTAATTTAAAAATATTTTTCAATAATAACTACTGTTTCGTAGTACCCGCCATTTTGTCAAGAGAAAGAGAATAAACAACAATAATGCAGCCTAACAACCAAGTGCACGCCAGACTTGTCGACGTGCATTGAGAACATTTATCTCAGTAAGGTCCTATTACACCACGCGGTTTTTAGTGTCTTACTAAGACTTAGCGTAGTGTAATAAGGGTAAGCCTGTAGTAAGTCTGTCTAATAAGACCATAAGAACGCGCTAGACCGCTTTCTGTCTATCTAAAGCCGAGTCCAGGCATGTATTATTTCCCCGATCCGATCCCCGTATCTGTATCGCCGTATACCGTCGCCGTAAGATCAACAGTTTTGGCAGCTCTCAAAGTCAAAGTCAAATTATTTAAGAATGGCAACAAAACGCTTATGAAGAATTACACGCCTATTTCGCTTCTGAGCCACGTCTACGAGCTGTTCTCGAGTCCTCACTAACAGAATTGTTCACAGGCTTGACGACATCCAGCCTCAAGATCAAGCCGGCATCTGAAGAGGCTACACTACCATAGACCACATACATACGCAGGTTATAGAGAAGACGGACGAGTATAACCAGCCGTTATGCGTAGCGAATGTTGACAATGAGAAAGCCTTTGATTCTGTCGATACCTGGGCGGTATTAACGTCCCTGCAGCGGTGGCTTGATCAACTATGAGTATATCGAGGCATTGAAGAGTATTAACGAAGCCGCCACCATGTCGGTCCAAGTACACGACAAAAGCACAAACCCCCATCCAACTGCAGAAAGGTGTCAGGCAAGGGGATGTCATACACCCAAAACTTCTCACCGCTGCATTGGAAGATGTGTTCAAGCTAATGAAGTGGAAAGGTCGCGGCATAAACATCAATGGCGAACACCTCACACAACTCCGATTTGCCAATGATATAGTGATCTTGACGGAATGCTGGATGACTATGCTTGGGGACCTGAAAATAGGCTTACAATAGGTGGGTCTGAAAATAAACATGAACAAAACGAAAGTTCAATGTACGTGTCACACCTATAACGGTCAAAGCACTATGGAGAGCTATGGTCGGTATTTCGCTACGAGACCGAATCAGAAATGATGAAATCCGTAGACAAACAAAAATCACCGACATAGTTAGCAGTTTGCAAGTTGAAGTGGCAGTGACGTCAGGCCACGACGTTCGAAGCACTGACAACCGGTAGGGGAGACTACGACATGGCAAAATGAGTACAAGGGCTCTTCAACAAGGTGGACAGACGACCTGAAAAAGACGGCAGAAAAACACTGGATACAGAAGACACAGGATCGGTCGCAGTGGTGTTGTTTGGGAGAGGTCTATTTCCAGCAATGGATCTCAAAAGACTGATGGGATAAATAACCTCAGTACAGTACACCACAAAAAAGGATTCCCACGTGTTTATTTGATAATCGGTTAGGTTTAGTGAAATTGAATTCAATCATAAAAAATGAAATAAATTTAAAAAAGTTCTAGTCAGTATTACTGATTGTTAGGTTAGGTTAGTTTTTCGTACAAATATCAAAAACACAATAATAATGTATTCGTCAATAGGTATTTTGCTGTTAAACTAGGTATATATAAAAAGTAGTAATGTGAAATTTATTATTTGTCCATTAAGTGCAGAAACGTAGATTTTTATGTACGCAAATCCATAAATGAAAACACTTTAAATGCACATATAGTGCCATCTATGATCAGTGTATAAGGTGATTATTTCGATAGGTGACTCTTTTGATGAACTTGAATCTAATTTTTACAGAGTTAATTACATATGAATAAATAAATGTTTTTCTTGAAGATCGGGAGTTCAGTTACAATTTGGTAAGAATATAACATAGCATCAAGCCTATATTTCTCCGAAGGAATAGACAGAGGTGTTTATTTACCAACTTTTGACCAGTTATGTTAAGGTTCCATGTAAAAGGTGGTGAGCCTATTGCCATTCACTGGGCACATTCCACGATTCAGGCATTTCAAGTTAGAAAAGCCCAATAGTTGTTGCCCGACCCGGGGATCGACGTCTAGCAGTCGCGGTAAAAACCACTAGACCAACAAGGCAGTTTATATTTCATATGAAAATATCATTTAATAACAAAATTTTGACATACAAGTTATGGTGCACTACGATTTTTGGTATTTTCAAATATTCCGCATATTTAAAAACAGGTACATGTGATCATCTATTCCCCTTCAGTTACCTAAACATTCTGCTGAATCTCGAAACTATAATGATTATGACACTTTGTATATTAATAAAGTACATACTTATTTACAAAGGTTATACATTCTTACTATAAACTTATTTCCTAATGGAACTATAATATTGCTGCGTTACATCTTAAAACCACTGTTATTGGATCATAACACAAATTTATAACTGTGATTTTTGATACTTCTTTGATATGAAACCAAACACTGCTGTCACTAGCTGTCTTTGGTTTCTAAAGACAAAATGGACGTATATCTATATATATATATATAATGATCAGATGTCACAATTTGCTTTAATTAATCATCTATTTACATTATTTTACCAAGCAATAAATATATGCTCAGAAGTGATTGTAAACTAATAGGCCTATGTTCGAAGGTTTCCGTCAATAACCTAAGATTACTCATAATTTTATTTGGATGATACAAGGCTAGTTATAAATCGTTACTACACAAAATATTTTAATTATAATATTTATATGTGCAGTTTAAAAATATATGCATCTGAATAATTACATAGTTTTATTTACCTGCGTGCCTGTATACCCAATGTCGCTCTATTACTTGAGGGAGGTCAGGAATCCAACCAGCCACAGTAGCAGTAAATTTGATCAAATCACTTTGAAAGGATTCCCTAGGACCTTACTCTGATATCTTGACACGACGAAAGATTTTTCTTGAGCACTATCTATGCTCGCATCGACTAGCATAGGCAATCAACAACAGCTTTACACTAGGTTCTACTTCCATTTTACCTTCATAGTAACATACTTTCTTTCATTTTGGGAAAGCATAGATGAAATAATCCGTGATAATTTACAGAGTGAAGTTGCGCGGGGATCACTTGCCCTTGTTCGCCGGCGTGGTGGGCGCGCCGCCCTGCTCTGCCGACGTGCCGATGGCCACGCCTTCACTGTCCACTTCCATCTGATGGGACAATAATATTATTATATATACAGGGTGATAAATACATCGGCTATCCCTGTAGGGAAGGTCATTTGACTAAATTACTCTTTGTGTGATGCATAGGCGTCACATTTGCATAGACAAATGTCAACCATTTTGGGGTATTTAGACAATGTGGTTTTATAAAAATACCGCAGGTATCTTCTGAAGGGAGGCGTACCGCAAGTATCTTCAACGGCATCCTGCGCACGGGACACTTCCCTACTGCATGGAAGGAGGGGAAAGGTGATTGTTCTCCCGAAATCGGGTAAAGACCCACGTTACCCGGTTAACTACCGCCCTATTACGTTGCTGTCCAC
>DWTT01002032.1:0-10606 GCA_018250895.1 Carterocephalus mandan | reverse complement strand
CATGGGAAGATATCGATGTTTTGTTATTTGCTAGATGTTTAGTTCCGGATGTTGTTAATAGATGGCGTTGTCATGTACCTATGATAAACAACTCATTGTTAATTCCCTTTGACCACGCGGGCGGAGCCGCGGGTAAAAGCTAGTTAAGTTATGTTTTGAACTTAAATTGCTATTTAAATTGTAATATCTAATTATGGCCCTGTAAAGTGTGTATACAGCTTTATGTGGCATTTGCACCCGTGATAAATCTGCAAGAGACCCTTCTACCGCTGAATGCTTAATGCCAAGGAAAGTCTTCCGCTACCTACATCGTTTGTTGGTATTTACTGGCGATCAAACAATTAAACCTGCTCCTTTGGATAACGTACAATTAAGTTATAAAATTGGAAATACATAAAATCATCTAATAGTTTGTAGTAGCTAGATAATGTCTATCGTTCCATTCGGGCATTTTAAATCTTTGAATAAAGAATTCGATACAAAAAAAAAAGGTTGATCAACTTTCTGGATGTAAATATATTGATTAAATACATTCATAGGTTACTCGGTACCTTGTTAAAAAATTGGTAACCAAAATATACAGTTTATTAGTAACAGTTACTCCAGAACTGATACGACGGCAATTTGCATATGAAGCTGAACTTTTCAATTTAAGATCAAAACAATTACACTCTCAGTTGACAGTTGTTCTCGTTGACTCGATACCTCTTCGAGCGGTTGGACGTAGTGATGAATTGTGACGTAATAACCTCGGCCGCTGTCTAAAGTATCTAAAGATCTAAACAAGCATCATCAACATATCAAAGGTACTGTAATAATTATTATGTACATTTTAAGGTCATTTTGAAATACTTATTTATGACAAAATTACTTTTTTACAATCACGAATCAACTTTTAAAAATCTCTGTAGGTAATTTTTTATCAATATTGTTAATACCATGGATTTTAAAACCTCTTGTCGTTACATGTATAAACTCTACTACATTTAATAAATCAAGTTTATAAATCATTGTAATCCTGAATATCCATATGCCTATAATCCTATCAATACACGTTTTTGATGTCCATATTACAGCCGTTGTCATCACTTGGAATAAAATTATCGCCTCCAATTAATATTGATGCACTATCCCATTCTGTTCCAAAGGCGGCTCGGTATTCAGAATTAGGCCTGCCGAGATCATAGCAAGTAGGTGTTTATTAAGCGTTGTTTTTATGCGGGTCCGAAAATTTACCGAGTCCCTTGAGATATGGTCGCGTCGCAGTCCATACGAGGCGAGGGTCCGTTATCTGGTCGTCAACCGATCGCCACGTGACCTGTGTTCCAACCATCGCCGACACTTCCGCTCCTCGCCGGTATAATTACAAACGGAAAAATCAACTACACCATAAAAGACATCGCGGTTACGAACTTCATCGAAACATAGGTTGAGGGTTGTGCCGTTGATGCAGTCACATAGCTGGTAAAATTAAACTACTAGTACTACACGAAATTCTTCTCAAATTTTCCACAAGGAATGAATGATGATGATAACATGAATTTCCTCTCAAAATAAGTGAAAAGAAAGTCCTGAGCTACCATTCCGGCATAATGACGTCTTTCGGAAGAACTCAATCTTTTTCTTTTATAGAATAACAAGTGTTTTATTTTGCTAAAAGCACGTAATACATTATTAAAGTCAACAGCTCGGTGATAGGAAAACATTCGACTAGGTACGAAATATTTTAATACGCGGCTGAGAGAGAACTGAATTCGTTCACACAATATTTACTTTTATTGCTACATATGAGGCTATTTTTTGCTATTTTTTTATTTGGATTAATTGACTCGAGCTTATTCAGCTCGGGGCGCTTAGACCATAACGAATCGTTTGTACCCACACACAGTTTTAGCTCACCATCCGGTCCTATTGTTTTAAGGAAAGCTAGTACTATAGCGATGGTGATAGATTTGATATCATCCAGATGCAATTCATGCGCTCCTAGATAAAATCTCCTCAGGCGTCCAAGAGCATTATGTGATGAGGTGCTGTAGACTCTTGGTCCTCCATGCAGTACCTTTAAATTTCAGAGGTACTAGGTCCTTGGCCAGCGTGGTGGATTAAGGCCTAATCCCTCCCATTCTGAGAGGAGACCCGTGCCCAACAGTGGGACGTCTATGGGTCGCAGCGAAGTCCTAGTAACGACATGTGCCTTCTTAGTTTGCAGTGTCCAGTGAGTGTCCTCGTTATCATTCTGATATTAGGTCTGCTGAGTTTTAGTAACTCTTTGTATAACTTCCTGTCATAGCCTCTTATCAGATCTTTAGAGTGAGATTGACTGGGCTCTTTAGTCCATGATTCAAGAGCTTCGTCTCTGCACTGTTATGGAAGCTTTTGACTGATAGTAGTATTCTTTGGAATACCACAAAAGGGTTCCGCACCTATGATGGTGCTTTTGGCACCTCTACGTGCGAGACTGTCTGCTTTGTCATTGCCGATAATGTCTGAATGCCCTGAAACCCACTTTAGGTCGACTTTGTGGCTTAATCCAAGTAAATTTTTAGCCGTTCTATACAATTCTTAACAAGCCTTGATTCGATGCTAAACGAGCTCAAGGCCACGAGGTGAGGTTATAAACCGATAGCAAACATAAGTGTATATGCATATATGTATATGTATCTTTAAATTCACTCAGCTAGTCACTGAATATGTTTCAACAACTGAAGCTGAATAAAGTTTTGCACCGAAACGGTGTATCAACCCTGTGGCTGGCAAACACAGCAGGGGCAAGCTACTTTCGACCGAAAGGAAGAGAGTTACAACACAAAATCGATCATCATCTCCAGCAAAGTAAAGGTGCGGTGTGGATGCGGCTCACGTACCAATCTATTTGGCCCCCACCCGATTCGATATTGTGCACACAAAGTAACGATTACTCATGCCCGCCGAAGTTTATTTACGACAGGAAGAAATTGCGATTGTATTCCATTAATGGTTATAACTTCCTAATAAGACGTCGCCTCACGATTATGTTTGCGAAAATAATAATAATAATTAGCCGACCAGATTTATTTTATTGCTTGCAATAAACATTCTAGTAGTAAACACTCAAAACGGCGCGAAATATTTTATTGGTAGTGTTTGTGATTAGTTTGTAGAAACATGAAATATTTATGCAAAATTATATTACGAGTAGCCGCGCGAACATAAATAAACAAATTATACACATTTTAAAAGTTTTCGTCAATTAAATTAATTTATAAATATAAAGCGAAGCCATTAAGCTTCAATGCTGCATATCTGTTGACGAGAAATTAAATATTGCTAACATTGTTATCAATTATACGTACCTATACCTACACTGGAAAAGGTATTTTGTTCAAATTAAAACTAGTCACATGACTGGATCATTTACCACACTATGAAACCTTTGTGAACTCACTAGGGGAAATAATAAATTAATAGGGGAAGTACATCGATCGAAAATATTTTTATTATTTTGAATTACTTATCTTGATTTTGTAGAAATTCCGCCTAATGCGACATGAGTGTATGTAACGCAGCCTTAGAATACTAAAGAGCCGTAAAGTTAATTTCATATGTATGACAAGTGTAGCTACATAACTTGTAGCGGACTTGTGTTAATATCCTTCGTAAGTATGATAAATTCTGGTGAATATTAATCCAAGAAAATATAAGATTTTTAACAGTAGCTAGGTTTAAGCTCGTAATGCAGATAAATTATACCGATGACTTTTTATTTGGCGTTTTCAAGAACTCGTCCTACTCCTTTTCGGATTCCAGTTAATTCTGCTAGTCTGATGTATTAGTTTCAATACACGTACTTGAGAATCTTAATTTTATATGCAATTGCTTTAGCCCATATTAAGTTTGAATAAAGATAGCAATTAGTAACAATAAACACCATGCCTTTGGTTAACAATAAGCTTCGTAGATATACATAAGTTTCCGTCCTAGCCTTGTTATTGCCTTGTTATTGCATAGACAGTGTCAGTTGATACCGTCGTCTATACCTGAGATGCGTCATCTAGAACTCGGCGGAACGTGCGAGGACAATATGAATGTGGTAGCACGTACCCTCACGTTTTCTGTGTGGCCAGTCCATTCCGGACATGATGTCATCGCCACACTCGCGCAGGCGGCATGTACTGACACGGTTCCCGCTCCACCTATGGTTGCAGCACACAGTTAATCGAGGAGACGTGTACAGACAACGATTTACAGCACAAAGTGCCAGTCCTCCCGTGTATTACCAATCTATGGGACAATAAAGGGTGCGCGCAGCGGCATATGAATGAGCGGTGTCGTATGCATGGAACGCCACGCGTGCCATTAGTACGCCGGTCTTGGTTCGGAGTAATTGACCGATGGGCTAATTTCATTCTAGGCGCATTGGTCGCTTCCTCTTTCCTTTTTCCTATCGGTCAGCGGCGGCCACGAGGCGGGTTGTGGACACAAGTATGTGTCACAATTCGATCGAGTCGTGATTGAATAGTGTTCGAGCCACCATTCAGGCTTCGAATCAAGGGCATCCATGATATAGATCATATGCGTCTAACACTGCATTGTCAATGTGCACTCTCGCTTGAATTTGCGGTTGCGCGGTCACCTTAGGATCCATGCAGATGACACGTTGTGTAATTATTGTTAGCTCGGTCGTGTACTGGTCTAGTACCTAATATCGTAAGCTCTAACCTTACATCTGTTTCAGATTTGTAGCAATTAACACCAATTAAGTTGTGATATAGGTATCACTAAGCAACCGTTTTCAATGCTCCAATGGTTAACTTATTATTAGGGTTAAATCATGCACATGTGCGAAAGTAATTACTAATTGAGTGTTAATGATGATATTAATAGTAGGTATAAAAACGTCAGCTTTAAAGTACTAGAAGGTATTGGCTTACAGGAAAGTTATTGATTGGTGGGTATGTTATTTTTATAGATTATTCCGTTCCGTTGTGGTGCGGTAGTGAGTGCCTGCCGAACCGCGGGTCCCGGGTTCGTATCCGGGCCGAGGCAGTACTCGGGTCATGTGTCCGCCATAGGCTAGGTTACCGTGAGGCTTGAGGGTATAGCGTTTAAAAAAAGAACGATGTTCGCCAATAAATTAAATCAAGAATTTTCTTTACGTGTTTAAAAAAAATCATCAAGTACTCGAGTGTTAAGATAATGACGTACCTAATCAGTATCAGTTGAATGAAATAGTTATATTATTGCTTACGGTTAAGTTTGAAACTTTCACACTCACTGGTTGCGTGCTTCACTTCTATTATTTTATCGGACTGTCTTTAATCTATCATGTTGGTCTTATGAAAGTAATTGCAGTTTATGTGTGTCGGTGCTTGTACACTTATTGTTTCCTGGTCGACGTTACTTTATTGATTACTATCAGCTTCATATTATTATGATGTTAATGTAAGAATGCATTTTCATTCCCTTGAAAGAGATTTTCATATTTTTTCTGGTTCTTAATTTGACATCTGTTTCATATTTTAAACTTTCCTGAATATTAGAGGCGCCTCGTCATGCTGTAATATTAAGGCGTCTAAGGCAAACGTTTCCTAAATTGATTTCATCAAACTAATTTTTTGATTACTGACACTCAGAACACTCCTCATTGTAGAAGTGACTTATTAGGTTTTATTATCCTACCTTTTTATATATTAATTCTGCTTTCTCATGGTGAAACTTATGAAGATTTCAATGCAATTCTTGTATTTGCCGCAACTGATGTGACATTGCTATGATTTAAATTACTTGAGAAATGTTTAAAATCATGTATTGCTAGGTATTCATAAGCATTTATTGTGCAGTTAACGGTACTAAACTTGTCACTGTTCAGATAACGGAAATCATATTATTGAAATATTCACTGCTCCAGACAGCCTCATAGAAATTCTGATTCCTGACCGTTTCTCGAAGGCCTGTGTACTGATCTATCCATCAGACATGCTAGGGTGTGCTAATATCACTTTAGATTCAGACATTCATGTAAAAAAAACAAGGCAGGTATATCACACCTACTGACTTTTAAAATTTGGGTCAATATTCACAGAAAAATATGCAGCCTCGAGTCTATTGATACTGGTACATGTATGTTTCTAGCTTATATAAGCCACCAAGAGCTCAGGGCGACTGGTCTGTTACCGATATACAAAGTGAATAATAACAAATTTTAAACAAAACGCAGGATTTGAAATACAAAAATTGCACAATTGAGTTTGAATAGGCGCGCAGTAGTTGCAACACAATGCCTTCTAGCATCATAAAATTCAATGTTCTCATCGATATTAATAATATGTCAGCAATAAAATGAGACGTGCCCCGAGATAACAAATGACCCGTGGTCGCGACACTTAATTTTCACTAGTTTATACGTTCTACATAAGACGTCTTGTGAGGTCCGCGATTCGAAGTACATACCGGATAGTGCGTGGCGCCAACGCCTAACGACTGTCTTCTAGGGATGTATTAATGTAGTTTGGTATGTGTATCCGAAATTATCGGATATCTGGAACATGCAATGAAATTGGGGCAAATTCAGATGGGCGAATTGTCGAATACAATTATACAGTCAATGTCAATAAATTTCTTGTTAGGTGGTAGAGCCATAAATAGGTTTTATATGAATCTTATTATGTTCCATATAGTGTTCGCCCGGGGCAGTAACATCGCCCGCCAATCTAGTAGCATTTCTACCGTGTGATATTTGTTATTAAACCAAGTCTAGTCTGTTTGGAAAAGTTTGCTTTCCGGTTACACTTCTTTAGAGGCGACCTTTTAGTCCTTAGGCAATACATCTGTGTCTGACTTCAAATGAGTCTCTTTCTAACAATTACTGCACTGACTGTCACTAGCAGCTACTATCGAACTGGCCAACTAATGTTCTAATTAGTTCTCTCAACTAACTGGACTAACCGTCCCAGTCCAGTGTTTAAATAACCGTGACTGACTCACGGTTATCATGGTTGGCAGCGGATAGGTAGCGCTGCAAGCTCGTTTGACAGCTTGTATCAATTAAAAAAACAAAATATTTAGTACGATATTTGTTTAACATATCCTAACTTTTACTTTGAGCTCTACATTCCCTTCGAAGCTCAGATTTTTATTCAAATTTTTATTTCATGATTAAACAGTTCAACAGAGAGCGAGATCGACTTTCTACATTGGTAAAACATACAATCAACACACAAGAAAACAGAACCAAAGCATCCGAAATTATGGCTTGATCGAAAATTATCAGTTCATATCCTGATCCGAATTTAAAATAGAAGCAACATCCCTACAGTCAAGAAACATATTACGCCTCAATATATTCAACGACAGACTGACATTTGATAAATAGCATCTGTTGACATCTTCCTAGTAAGAGTTGAACCCAGATAAGTCATTGGGAGGTCGCCTGTTTCGCTATTCTACGGGTTCCGACGAAAACGTAATTATAACGGATCTTATCTTATCTTTAGAACGCTATCGTATCGCATCCAACCCAAGTTGCTTTCATCTCGTTCTCAAATTCAGGCATTTTCAATTATAAGGTTCGATCATATTTTTATACCTACCATAAAACTTTTTATAAGACTTATTCTGACGCGTATGTCTTCTTGAGACATACTTTTTAATGCTTTTTTTAAGCGTCAATTAATAGAAATCCAAATGTTATATTAAAAGCTTTTATTTAACTTCACTCGTATGTATCTATGTATGTCCTGGAATCTTGCAAACCCACTTCCACTAAAGCTATCGAGCTGAAATTTGGCACACATATTAGGTTCCGATGACAATGCATGAAAATAAAATAAAAAGTTATAAAAAAATTTTTTTTGGTTCACTTCGGTTCTACGAGTATCTAGACTGGGTACAAGACAACTCAACTCCCAGTAGAAAGCTATGAACGTTTTTTTTTTGCATAGTTTGCTTCTGCATCTGAAGTATTAAGTCTATTGAAGTCTGTTTCTGATTGTTTTTTTTTAAAATATAATATATGATAAGAAAACTCGCTAAGAATTCGAAATTGTGGTTCAATATATCCGTGATCGAGTTAGTTCAACACCAACCTAATATTGTTACAAAAGTTTCTTCAATCATTTAGTTTTCATTTGAAATTTTCTTTCGAAACAAACATCGTAGATAACATTGTTGAAACAACACTGATGTAACTGTTTACCACAATAATATAAGAACGTTACAAAAAGTTTTAGATTTGCGCGAACCACTTATCGCGTTGTAGTGTGATCAATTTAATGAGGTATGATCGATTGTATTTATCATTAATCTTGATTACAATAGCTAACCGAGTACGGTGAGAATAAGGTAAAATTAATTATTTAGTATCGACCAAAGATACGATTCAAATGAGACTTTTTGCGCCCCCCTGTGAATGTGAAACAGTGATAACAAGCCCAGTTAATTCATTGTAACGGCTTTACAGATTACTTGGAGATTATTAACAACATCAATCAATTAATGTTACTCGAAGGTACTTTAAAAGAAATATTGGGAGTATTCGATAAGGCAATAATAAAAGACGCAATAAAATTAATCTAATTTACCGTTGCACACGAGATCGCTAATTAATAACTTGATGTTAGTTAAGTATTTTTCTGGAGTAATTCAATTACTTAGCCTTTTATATATTACTACCCGTTATAAGATCAACAGATACGATCTGAAGGTATATAAATTACCTACTAGTTACTGGAGACAAAATAGGTAGGTATGCACTTTTAAAACGGAAAATAATTTTAAAGACCATCAACGTTCTATAAATATATTTGTAATATTGAATGTCCACTTTTAACTATGATGAGCATGTGGGCATTGGTACAAATTGTAGACGAAAAAGTAATTCATTATTAAGTAATTGATTCTTTTTGTATTTCTGTATTTAGTAGGTAGGTACCAGTATACAGTTTACATACAATACAACTTACTGTATACAGTAAGTTGTATTGTACAACAACTTACTGTATACAGTAAGTTGTATTGTAGATTATTTTTATTTATTTATAGTATGTGTGATTTTATTTGTGTGTTTGTAGCTATTTCAAAGAAAAATTGTCAATGAAACAAATAAGAAAACGTAGGAATCAAAAACTACCATTCAAATCGTTACAGTGACGCAACATTTACTTTTACTTTAAAATGAAAACCGCCTTAATGTCGACCCGGTGAGTTTTGTGACGATGGTAACGGTATCTGACACAAAGAAGGGCGGTTCCACCATTTATTTGGATCAAATCTATATCACTCATGGACCATTACAGGTACAATTTTCAACAATTCAGTTTAATTTTTCCTTGAACAAAACTTCTTTGACTTAAATGTCATTTGTCAACGTTTGTTCTGGGTTGTCAACTACTCGTAACTTTCCTAGAAGAACAAACTGAACAAGTTATTACGGTTGCAAAGAGAAGATTTTTATTTTATCGGCGCAAAACTGCAATTACTTCGTTCAGTAGAATCGTTTAACTTTAAAATACCAGGGCACCAAAGGCACGGTCAGGGGTAGTGGGTCAGTAGCGACATTATAAGAGATATTTGACATTATTTGTTTTAGCCTACAGGCGAAACAAATGAAATTAAACTTAAGTTTCAAGACATGTAAAGTATTCACATTATGTGTGTACTTCAGCTAAGATTGTAAATCCTATATCACAAAATTTAGCTCGCCCTTTAGGTATATTACTATTAATAATGCAATAGATGATATGATTATATGCTGTGTATTGCAGGTATAATGCAATACATAATTGTACATGCTTAAACCTACCGTCTGTCACAAATTTCCTATCCCGGGTGTATTGGAAGAAATTTCAAAAGAAATAATCTTACTGTTACCGTTACCGTTTTTTTCCCGTCTTCTGTACTTATTATATGATATATTTAATAAATTTAAAATAAATAAATAATAATCAATAAAGAAATACTCAAATTTCCTGAGTGATTCAGATTCTTGGAAGATTCAGACTGGTTTGTTATGTACATCTCGTATCACTCTACACAGACGTGCATATTTTGATTTTCAAACGTAATATAATTAAGACTGCAATGCAATAATTGCAAATAACAAACATACCAAGTAAGTAAAAATTAGTTTTAATTTTGGCAGACAATGACTTGACAACAGGTTCACTTTCTCGTACGTTTCGTAATCTATTATTAAGCAACATCTACGTAATCTTGGGGGTTATAGCAATATTCATAGTTGAAGCAACTTACATTATGAGTATTTTATCTCTTTGGTTATCTGGGAACTAGGTAGTTACATCATGTAGATTAGCGTAGATAATTATTGTATCTTTGAGATGCTTTTATGCTGCTTTAGAGAGTTGTGTTCAAGGCCATGTGTGACAAGAACGCTGCATTTTAAACCAATGTTGAATCACCATTGAGAGGTAAAGAGTTTGGATGACATCTTAAAAGTTTTGAACGAAAAAAAAAACACGGTTGTAAAAATGAACCGATGAAATCAGGATGTATGTCACGATTTACAAAATGTTATTATTTTACTGTCAAAATAATTAGGTGGTAGAGCCTATAGGGAACCAAATAGGTTTTATATGAAAGCTAATTGGTTCCATATAGAGTTCGCCCGGGG
>DWTT01002031.1:0-10608 GCA_018250895.1 Carterocephalus mandan | reverse complement strand
TATTATAGGCTGTTAATTAGATATAAATAAATATGGCATTCAAAGTTTGTAAAAATTTTGTAAGGGTGTAAAATAAACATATTATTATGTATATTATTATGTCTAATTCCACGCGAGCGAAGCTGCGGGCGTCCACTAGTTTTTCAATATGTATACATTTAAGTATAGTGGACACACGTATAAATTGGTTTAATTCAGAGTTTTATTTCTGAAATCTAATCACATGAAATGCAAACCACTTTTGGTTTGTTTTTCAATCACACGGTTTCAGGCTGAACGTGCCCTGTTACGCGTGTGATCAATTTAATCAGTCTCAGTGAACAAGACGAGTTAACTCGGCGGCTATTTGCCGGCCGATGTTACCCGGTGAATCAGCTGTTTAACACAGTCGACGCGGTAGCGGGGAAGTGTTGTGGGTACACAGCCGTACAGGCAATCGTTGACGCTGACGTGAACGGCGTCAGTGTACGCGGGTCTGCGTTCGACAACGTTCGCTCTTTCATCCACTAATTGTGCTCCTTATCAAGTCAATCTTGATAATAAACGTCAAGTGTACGTGAAGTGTTATCGAAGATTTTACTTTTATCTACTCAAGAAACCCCTAATTTGATGTTACTGTATTTAAAATCAGTATAAACAATTCGTTTGTAGTGAAAATTCCTGACAGTAATAAAATTGTTTCGTTCAATTATTGCAATAGATGTTTTCGTGAACCTTATACTTTCACATTTCTTTACATGTGTATCAATTTAACGCCTAATGAGTAAGCTAGGTACTTCAAAATTTACTTGTTTATTTGTTTAGGTATGTCCAACTTTGGTAAACGTTGATGGGGAAATTAACCATGTATAATTAATACCGTACGTAACAGCATCTATTCTAAAATAGCATTGTCCGTCTGTAACAAGCAAATACTTCATGTTAACTTAAAACAAAGCCAATTGTTTTAAACATAGTGAATCATTCAAATTGATTTAGTACTTGTAATGCGCAAATGTACGATTCTTTGGACCATGTTTATCTTGACGCTACAATTTACAAAACATTGAATAAGTCTTTGTGACGACAACAAGCGTAACCGACAAAGAGCGCACTGTTTCAATTTGACAATTTACTAGAACCTGCGTTGTCTAAATTTTTAGAGTACTTCACTTCTGTCTGTTTAGGAAGGGGTTTGGACATATTTTTATGTACAGTTCATATAAAATAAAATTATTTATTTAATAATTTTGTACACTAAAAACCTATCAAAAGTTCTGGTGAAATTATATCAATTGGAGTGTCTCCTTCCGTTCCCTGTTCGTCCTGTATCCACTTCCCCATTGAAATGTATTGAATGTGTAGAGTAGATACAAAAACATATTGAAATAATTTGAATTGATGCTAATCAAGAACTCCTTTATTTAGTTACATACAAAGATATACTTCTTACGTCGTTATTAGCGTCATTTTAAAAAGTGACGTTATTATTTCCGTTTCGCTTGTGCTGTGACGCATCTAAGGAATGTGTGGCAGTGTGCTGCTCGTTGCAAACAATATTGGCCTGATTTGAAGGCCACTTAGCGAGCTATTCATCTCTTAACTGGACCGGTCTTTTGACCTTGTTACTGTCAAGGATATCCACTCAAACGTTTCCTGCATTTTACTAATGCGTATGTGTGGAGCGATAACGCTGCATGACAACGCGGTTTCTATTTGTGTTAACTTTCCATTTGGTATCGTATAGAACTGGGAATTCGCTCTTGTACCTGCTGAATCTGTAATATCACATAGTAATATAATATAAGTAAATAGTGTCAGACTCAATAAGATTATCAATTTGTGACTCCTAAAATTTAAGTGGTATTTTTGAGTGTAATGCCATGAAGTTCCATGAGGTCATGGCAGACGGATTTCTGAACTCAACAGTCCATCCACCTTATACCAACGGCTCGTCGTACGGCAAAGGAGATAGATACACAGCAGCTCCTAATGAGTAAGTTTTTCTATGTAGTCATGTTAAACGCTTAGAATTGTTTCGAAAAAATCTGAACGATTAACCCAGAACAGAAAAATTGTTAGTTCTAATTGTGTAAATTGTAATAATTTCTGTACCTGTACCTACTGTTAACATATTTGATATTGATGCTATTTTTAAAATGATCGTCAACACTCAACACGGAAAATATTTCGGCGTTATAAATATATAACAGGCATAAGTACATATTCAAGTATCTCAAAATTCTCACGAACCTACCCACTCATTGAATTGCGTGTATTGCGTACTTCCAAAAATGTCAAGTCCGCACACCGATAAAGCTTGGGATATTGCAATGTGGTCACATTCACTTCCGTTAGACAAGACTTGACTTATCAAATTACATTGTATAATATATTCCCTGAACTGAACGATATCAGTGTATTATAAGAAGGCGGCCAAGAATAAAGTAAACAATATTTTAAGATGGTTTTGACACTCGCTTATTATTTCAAGGTAGCTGGAGAGGATCGACGTAATGCCGCGTGTGTTATTGGCGCGTGCAGTACAGACTGCATTTTGCTGGGTATACCTATACAATACACAGTAGCAACATAAACGATGTATATAAATTCGCACATTCTCCTTATGATGCTATCATTAACTGGGACATTATACCCACTGGCGCCAAAATTTATATCTGTACTGTCACCTACCTGACTCACCTCGCAATTTCAATGTCATTGGATGTAATTAGTTTTCAATATAGAAATACGATTCAAATCGTGATATAAAAGTATTACAATCAACGATAAATCAGTTACTATTATTACTTTTTCGCGGGAATATATTTTTAATTAAACGAATCTTACATTACAACTCTCTAAAATATTTAAACTAGATCGCTGAATATGACAAATGATGAATGATTGGAAATTATACTTAGTTGAAACTAAATAAATAATTCTAAAATTTTATAAGTTCGCGGTACATGACAGATTATGATTGATCGTTATAGGCCAGCAGCTGTTATGTGAACAAGTTCCATGGGCTTACATAGATATACCTAGTATGTATTATGATCATCAAGCTTCATAGGGTGTTTATTTGTTGCAATCGAAATTAAACCGCGATGTAGTGAATTTAGTGTTTAAATTACCTTGTTAATTCTTGTGATGTGTAAGTGATAACATAGTGAACGTTCAACAAGTTCAGGTATCGTTGTTGGACTAGACTTATATAAACATTGCTCCATCAGCATTCCATGCAAATAACAAGCTTGTTAGGCTGCTTTTCATTCACTTCTATGTAATTTATTTCAAGGCGCAATGTATTTGGGTCAAGTCAAGAATTTGTATACCTATGTTTAAATTTCTGTTTTAAACTGGTTTTGATGTGCGCTTGTAAGTGTGATTTTGCGGTAAATTTGCAAGAAAACTGCCCACATCTTTTCTATTGACGATAACTTTTCTAGATTTAAAATCCTTACGATCGGTTTATTAATTAACTTCATAAAAATGTCATCAAATAATAATATGTTACATCGAAGAATGATTGATGAATTTGAAATCTGAATGCATACTTAATTAATAAGTAATTGGTATTCGAATTTTTTTAATAAATGATACGGATCCTATCAGTGAAAGTAATGTCCCAAAGGTTGGACAAGGGCTCTATAGTTACTTTCAACTCTGCATTATTTGCTGTTCTGATATCTTAACCTATAGCTGATATTTAATGATTTTTCACTAATTTCGAGTACCTAGTAAAAATGCTTGGCTGTTTTGCGTCATTCGATCGATTTGAACATTTTTTTAAATGTGACTTTAGGTTGCCATTATTCTGTTTAAATAATATTATGTGGATAAAACTTTACTCATAATTAAGATATCGTTATTTAATGCTTAAGTACTGAATACGTATGTTGATGTCATTGATATAGGTACATTACGCGGAGTATTTGTATAAATGCCGGATAAAATATCAAGTAACTATTGGAAATAATTTTGTATTGAAGTAATCGAAATTATTTTGAAACAGATGGCTTTTCAACAAGGTGACTGCCAACTGCCCATGCCAAAGTAATGTAATATGCAATCCACCACCTCTTCTAAATGTTCGTCATGTGTCATGTTTAGAATTGTTTTAATATTCGTTCCGTTCAATACTGATATATAACTTTTCTAAATAGTATAAAGTCGCTGTTTTTGTATGTCTGTTATTTCTTTCAGATATTCTAAACCACTCAACGGATACTACACGGTTTTCACTATGATTTATAGATAGATTTTTTCCGGTGGATTTATCATTTTTTTTACCTCATTAGGTAATTTCAAATATTGTATGGTTAAAGTCTACATAATGTTGTGGTCTACATAAATATCCCTGATAGTATATTTTATACTTATCTCAAAACCCAAAGTCAACTTTTTCATCTTTCACATATTACTAAAAATAATGGCTTGTTTACGGTGCTGCTTTAAACAATAGATTGTAATCCTTATCTAATTAAATCCGTTAGATATGTTGCGCATTTAATGTAGATCAATCCGTTACAGTATATCATTACAATTAATATTTAACGTCAATTTAGTTTTAATCTTTTCTGATACGCTGCAGCGAAACGGGAAGGGCGGTCTACTTACGTCAAATACACCCTGTGGACAGCCACAGCCACAGATTTCTTTGATGTGTTGTAACTGTGCGAAAAGTATTTCGATCAGGGGCGCTCACATAGTATTATAACTAAAGAATTTAGTAAATTAGTGAGTGCTCGAAAATGGAAAGACTATGTTACAAGATTTTTTTACATGATAAAATTCATCATTGCTGAATCAGGCCAGGACATTAGTTTATGTAGAGATAACAAAATTTGTTATGATTGAGATAGAGTGATCCTCGTAAAACGATTAAAGTTTACTAAAAAGATTCCATCAATACTAAATCATATTGAGTTTAAAATCAAAATAGACAACCTACATGTGAACGAAAACATTAGTGTGAAAAAGTCTTGAAACATAAATATAAACATTACCAGAGCCTTCTTCAAAGCATATTAACATCGAATCTTTCAATATTATGTATACCGTTATTATATTATTACGAGACAATATGTTGATGACGATGATAATAAGCTTACAATGTAGATTTTGTTATTAATTTAATGTTAATTTTTCCTTACACATTTCCAAATAACATGACGCACGTCCCATCCGCTACCGCACATGAGACATGACACGAAGTAAACACGTGCATTTCTTCTTCGTACTTCGTAGAAGGTGTGACGGGTACCTAGATCTATTTTGGAAACGAAATCGGTTATCGTTCGTCGGGGTTATAAATTTGTAATCGTTTTCCCATGAATTGCATTGCTGTTGCTGGCAGACGACAAAGTACACACGTTAGTGGAGTTTTTTTAGTCTTTACAGCATTCGTAACGACGTAATGTTTTGTGTTTTCTTTTACAAAAAATATATTCGTTGGCGTTCACGATGACCGATTTCCTTAATTCGTTTGTTTTTACCTAGATAGAAGTGTGGAACTTTTTTTCTCTCTCAGGGCCTTGCCGTGGCGACCAAGTGACACATTAGAGACTCTTAATAAAGAGGATTTGTGAGCTTGATGTATTTTGGGTTATCTTATATTTTAGGTACTTCCGAATAGTTGTTGGCAACTGTATAGAGTTCAATCTTGCATTAAATATTTATTGAAATTTGGCTCGCGCACATGGAGTTATGTTTTACCTTCATTTACCTGTCTGATACTGCCTGTCACATTTGTAGTTACCTACATATATTACTTTATATTAATTAATGATGATTAGGAACCATATTTGTATGTATTACATTTAGTTACATTTCTTGAAGCATATTACATTATAGTAACGGACGACATAAAATAGTATTTAAAAAATGGTTGCATTTAAACTAGTAGAAGTATTAATGTAGGTAATGTATGGATGCTACGAGTACATTAATACTTGATTCAAATTGATGATGTGCAACGACGGGCCCGATCGGTATGTGTGGGTGACCGCTAGTGGCAAAATTCCACGGGCAATACTAATACATACAGTTTGTTTTCAATAGTGAAAACAATCATTAAGCTTTGTCGAAGACCTTCAGGTGGCTTGAGACCATTCGATACTGGGTTGGCCACTAACCCCTCCACCGATCCGCATTGGAGCAGCATGGAAGAGTATTCTAGATCTCCGCAGATTTGCCCTATATGGGGGAGCCACGTGCCCAGCAGTTGGACGTCTATGAGTTGCAAGTTTGCAATTTGCAACTTAACTTAGCTTTTTTATAGGAAAATTTCGTACGAACTTCATAGAAAATTAGTTGTTTATAAAATGTGTTTAAAAATTTATAGTAAATATAATTTTATTTTTTACTATCAAGCCTTCTTAAACAAATGTATTGTTCAACTTATTAAATATACATATTTATTAACTAAATACAATCGTTTATATGTTTTGTTTTTCTGCAATATATTTAACACTAGGAATATAATATTCTAAAACTTGATTTTAATTTTGTTTCAGGATCTTTGTAAATAGATCGTTACATCTTGAAAATGTTAAGTTCTACGGATTTGATATGGACTACACTCTGGCTGGTGAGTTTTATGATGCAATTAATAAATTTAGATCATGAGACGAGATATCTTAGACCTAAATGTTATTCGCCTGTAAAGTAAATTGTGTACTAGGTTAGTTTATTGTTTAATTAAATTGTCAACTCTGTATCTATGCATAAAATGTACTGCGCCTTATATCTAATCTATACTTCATGATTTAGGTGCTGTGAATGACTACCATACCATAGATTAAATTAGCATAGGTTGGCGATAAAACAATTTTGACGACCCTGTAAGAGTGTTTACCAAATTGGACTAGTAGGAAAAAACACGTATTCTATTTTTATGTATGGAATGTTTATTGCAAATTTGAAATAAATCCGTTGAGATTTAGCAAACGTCCGTACAAACTGTCATCCTATATCCATATTTTTCTATAATTTAGCAACCTTTATGTTAACTCGGAGTATTAGTTATTAATAGTTTTTAAATCCGTCATCGGGTTATCACATGATGGCCGAACAGACAGATTCAATACAATATATTCATATTTTTTGAGTTTTTACTCGTTAATATAATGCCCCTGAACAGAAAATAAAAATTAAATTGTGTGGTTTTATGAAACCACGGTAAAAGTGAAACTTGTTTTCACATTATAGACATTTAACTAAACATTTTTGAAATAATATTCCATTAAGGGTTTAAAAATCGCTTTATCAATCTTAATTTTATACTTGGAAAATTGCAATGATAATGGGAAATAAAATAACAAGCACTACACTATTAGCCGTTCGAAATATGTGTATTTCAACAAATTCTGTTAAGACGCTTGGTCCAATGGTCCAATGTTTGTTAAAAACAATCTTCTACGCCGCGAGTCGCGGTTCGATCCCAAGTGTCTCAACAAAAATAAAATTATAGTTTAGATTCAATTTTAAAATGTAATGCGACGTGCGCCACATGCGACAGACAAGCCAAAATTTTCAGAACGATGTAATGAAAGTTTCACTTTAAAAATTAAAATTGAATTTATAGAAAAAGTACACATAGATATAATAGTGTACAAAAAATTACTTTTGTCTGACTGTATTGTTTGTACGGATTTATGAAAATAAACATATCGTGATTTTATGTTTCTTTTAATTGTCTAACATGCTAATCTTTAAGCTTTACTTTCAGAGTATAAATCGCCCCAGTACGAAACATTAGGATTTAATTTAACCAAAGAAAGGCTAGTCTGCAAAGGATATCCAAGTGAAATATTAGAATTCGAATACGACCCCTCGTTCCCAGTCAGGTACGACTTTAAATAATAATTAAAAAATTTGAAAATAAAAATCACGTAAATACCTTCAAGTACGTAGCAAAAAAGCGGTGACAGCCTAGTGGCTATCGAACTCGCCTCTCAATCGAGCGGTCCGGGTTGAAACCCAAGCGGTACGCACCAATGACTTTTCTAAATTATGTGCGATTTAAGAAATTAAATGTCACTTGCTATAACGGTGAAGACACATCGCGAGGAAACCTGCATGTCTGAGTGTTCATCATAATGTTCTCGAAGGTCTCCCAATTCGCACTTGGCCAACGTGGTGGGCATTCTGAGAGGAGACCCGTGCTCAAAAGTGGGACAAAGAAACGGTTGTGATGATGATGATGACGTAGCAAAAACATTTTATTTGACATAGTACAAGAAATTGTGAAATTGTAAAATATACAATTTTGCAATTTACAAACATATTTTACATGTTTGTACTTTTAATTAATCTAATCGTTATTTAACTAATGTTGTACAATAATACGTCTACGCCGTAATAATATAAACATTGTGATGATTGTGATCTCATTTTGTCGTGATCACAGACATTGATAAGACATCACTGTCTGTGATCTGGTCTTGCTCATGTTTTCAATGTTCATGATTTGTATTCTCTTATTGTATAGATAATGTTCCCCTGAGCAGCAATATCATTAATATTTTATATTTTTCTCAGACAGGGCGACTGTTGTTGTTATTTCGTTTGGTCATTTTTTGATCAATAAAATTACCCTACCAATTCATAGGTGATTAAATTATCTTAAAAATAATTCGCTAACTAATTTCCTAACATTTATTTCAGAGGTCTATGGTTCGACACATTGTATGGTAACTTATTAAAAGTAGACGCTTATGGTAACATTTTAGTTTGCGTGCATGGATTTGAATTTCTGAAGCAGTAAGTGGTTTGTCTTGTCTATTAATTAACACATTTATTTTTTCTCTTCCGACGTATCCAGTCTTATATCTGTGTTTTTGTTTTCAGTTCTCAAGTATACGAGTTATATCCTAACAAATTCTTGACATTAGATGAATCGAGAGTTTATGTATTGAATACATTATTCAATCTTCCCGAAACATACCTAATAGCGTGCTTGATCGACTTCTTCACAAACTCTCCGCAGTACACCCGGTGAGTCCTATACGCGCATGTACTAAATATGTAACTGCCTATTGTTATAGCTTCAATACATTGAACTCTAGTGGGCGGCTGTCTGATAGCAGACATACTTGTTTCTATTGCACGTTTGTTTAACTATTTCATAAACTTTGACTGGCAACGTGTCCGTTGCCAAATCGTTATTACGAATATTAAAAACACTTTAGCTGTACTGACTATTATCACTTAAATTAGCTTTCAAATTTACCTGTCTAATCAACAATCAATTAAAGAATATTCTATTCAAAATTTCTTCAATTTGTATAATAGATCTTCAGTAACATTTTCTGATAACACCTATCGCCTAACATGAAGACTTTAAATTTTTAGAGAGAAGACCGGTGTAAGATGCGGGGATCTGGCTATGTCGTTCAAGTCTATATTCCAGGACGTAAGAAATGCTGTAGACTACGTCCATATTCACGGAGATCTCAAGAAAAAAACCACAGAAAATCTGGATTTGTACCTGAAAAAGGATGAAAGGCTACCGATGTTTTTATCCAGAATTACAGAAAGCGGGGCTAAGCTGTTTATATTGACTAATAGCGATTACAACTTCACAGATAAAATTATGAACTATCTGTTTGATTTTCCGCACGGCGCTAAGGTAAGTCAACTAGGCAAATTTATCTCTATTATATCTTATATATAATCTGTTCTGCCTTACCGGATATGTTTCTGTCTTTAAACTAGCAATTAACAAATGCTCAGATTTATCAACATTTTAAATTATTGTTACCCTGTGCTTAAAAATGGTTTTTAATCTATTAAACAAATTTTTGTTAAGGATAAATATAAGTTTAATTTCGCGCTAGAATAGGTAATCTATTCAACTAATGTTTAATACTTTATGTATAATATTTTGTATTTACAACTTGGAATTTATCTATCTATAAACTCTGATGACAATATTATTAATTTGTTCAAAGTGACTCAATCCAAATTGCCACATGATATCAATCTTTTCATATTATTATCATCGTAAGCTTTATTTTTGAACCGCTCGCCGCCAGACGCACGAAAAATAACGAGTCATATTTCGATCGACTGGGGATATTCCGTAATTTGAAATCACTACAATGTAACAAGGGGTATTAAACACTCGATCGGACCAAGAGATAGACTAAATATTACGGTATTGTTTCTATTCAACAAATATGAGTCGCAGTCGAGTGATTAAGTCACGCGAGCGATTCAAAAATAGGACCAGGTGAATACTACGATAATCTTCGCGAATGTGTCGTCCAATGGTCATTAAAGTAAGCCGGATCTTCAATAAGTATATTAAAATATCCAACACTACAGTATCACCCTTGTGTACCTATACCTACGTATTCTACATGTATTGTTTGCTATCGGCAAGCGTTATGTGTAATCTTAATGAGCCGCCTGACCGTGAACTTTATCAACTTTTACACTGGCAGACATGACTGTAAAACAAAATTGTGTACCTACTGAACAAATAAAATTTATTAAACTAGCAAAGAGATTGCAGATCTGATTGCAGATCTGATGATTGAGACTGTAGGTGGTAGAGCCTATAGGGAACCAAATAGGTTTTATATGAAAGCTAATTGGTTCCATATAGAGTTCGCCCGG
>DWTT01002030.1:0-10610 GCA_018250895.1 Carterocephalus mandan | reverse complement strand
TAATGATGGTGGATTATTTAAATGCATATTAAATATCATCGGGGACAATCATTCTCTCATATTTTTAATATAATTATAACATGGTTTTGGGATGAAAAGTATTTTATGTGCTAATCTAGGTTATCGTTTACCTTTATGCCAAGTTTAATCCAAATTCGTTTTGTAGTTTTTACGTAATTGAGTAACTAACATCCAAACTTACAAACTTTCCCATTTTATAAATAGTAAATTCTACTGTAAACCGCACAATGTCTTTTCAATAAACTTTACCTCTGACTTTACCCCTTAAGATTTCAATTTACATCCGAAGAGGAATTTCAATTCCTCCAGATTCAAGTTTCTTGCATTCATATGGACTGGGGCGATAGATTCTCTGTGACTTCAATTATCTTAGAGTTAGGTTCTCTTCCAATTACCATTAACAAAGTAGCAGTTATTTAATAGTATACACGTACATAAGTGGCACTTAGTGAGACGGTAGCTTTCGTAGTTATAGTACGAGAGCCATAACGAGATTATTTCTTTTAATAATTCTTGATTTTTATTATAAGAGGGTAATTTATGTCCATATAATCATACAAATACAAATATTATTTATTTTACACATAAAACCACATACAAATTTCACAGTAAAACAGTTCATACAATATGTGATGTACAAAAGGCGGCATTATCTCTAAAAAGCATACATGGAGGGATGAGACATTTTTTAATGTTTATAGAAATTATTCCTCTGAGCTTACCAAGTTTAATTTAATACTTAATTTATCTGGGGCACATAACAAAAACTAAGCTGCAGAATTATTATCGGCTAGGTTTGTAAAATTTGCTTTAGCATGTTTGCTTGCAAATAACTGCAACTAACTTTTGTTGAATTTTTAAAACTTTTGTAAGCTTTCAAATATATCAATGTGCGTAGAGCAAAATGATCCTAGTTCTTGGTGCCCGGTGGCAAGTTGTGTAAAAAACACAAATAGTAGGAGGAACAATTTTTCAGCGGTAAATATAATTTTGCTTTCGCCTTTTAAATAGAGCGGGTTGGCTGGCTCGGCTTAATGCAATCAAAGAAATTTTTTGAAAATGAAATTATATGAGTATTTATTTATCATCACGCCGGAATAAAAATTTAGATAGCTACGTAAAGTGAAACTATTGACCAAATAGAAGCTGAAAGACTGGTGATTAGCTCCTAGACTATAAGTGGCTTTAATAATTGATATTAGTATAGTAAATTGAATATAACATTCTTAATAGACATGGAAAGGTAAGCAGCCTTTTGAGGTTCTGTTTTGAAATAATTCATGGCTTTGTAGGGAATTGAATGTTCTATTATCATCATTCCTAACGAACAATGATGCAAGACTTAGTTTCGTAGATATAATTTTCCACTCTGTACATTTTTTTAAATTTAAATATATTATTTCTTCTGAAAGCATACACATGTGGTTAATTTATGATGATCTTAAGTGACGTTGTCCAAGTGACTTCTTATAATCGAGTAACTTAACCCTCGTATGACAGTATATAAGACACAATAGAAAATCTGCTACTGAAGGCCACCAAGCATTGTACCAATACGGAATAGAACCACATATGTAGGTGTTGGTCGTTGTTGGTGTTGGTCTATACTATGAAGGTTAATTGTAACACCATGTTTACAATTGAAACGGATCTTCAGACGATCGTATGATGTCAGTCTGCGGTCGCTCCTTATTCCTGCGCAGTATAAGTTTACTTGGCACGTTGTGGCGAGATTAAAAAAAACAGTGTCGTATTGTGGCACGATACGGAGATACGTGGCTTTTGTGCTACATTCGTTTTGTCTCTGTGCACATCCTGAACGGCCGGTGTCGTTGAC
This sequence comes from Carterocephalus mandan, assembly GCA_018250895.1. Lineage (NCBI taxonomy): Eukaryota > Metazoa > Arthropoda > Insecta > Lepidoptera > Hesperiidae > Carterocephalus > Carterocephalus mandan. The sequence continues at coordinate 8,752 of DWTT01002030.1, read as the reverse complement.
CTCCGATGAAAAGCTGATTTCTAACAGCTCTTTTGTTCAGATGTGAATGTACTCTTGCGCTATTTTACGTACTCGTGGATTCTAATTGTTAGAATTCCGTAATTCTCATTCGTGACTCCGAAGCCGCTTGTAGGTGCCGCACAGTGCACACAAGCTGTGTAGAATGTGCTCGTTATGTCTTCTGCGGTATATTTTTGTGATTTGCGGAGTATGATTTCAGATGAATTATTAGGTTCTATGTTTTTTTTTTTCATATTATGTTGGTCTCAGATCAAATAACTCAGATGGAATGAAATGAGTAAAAATCACGGGTAAAGTTTTTATCACCTAAATCTAAGTAACTATCTGAATATCAAAAATATTAATTATACTTTACAATTGAATGTCATCCATCCATTTTTTCCACAATACATTAAATGCAAAATAATATTAGTTAGGCGTAGCCAGAGTTCCATTACCAACGATTCCAATTAGTAAGTAGGTTTTTAGAGCTGATGTAATTCACACACCGCAGGCCAAAATGACATATGAATTAATTACATTAAAAACCAACCCACTGACTTGATGACGATCTGATATTAACGAATTCGCAGAAGAAAATTTATATGAAACTAGTAACTCTGCCGTTGGATGTGAAGTTCGTGCTGTGCCATAAGGAATATATTCCCCTAGTTATATATTTACATTTTATACATATATCCATTCTCATGAGCTTCGAAACGATCACGAAAAGTCAAAGAAAAGTACATACAACATATTGGTGATTATACCGTAATTATATAAAGTTATATGTCATATTTAACTTCACTTCATATTTAACGTCACACGCATTAATGGTGAAGGACACATCGTGAGGAAACCTGCATGCCTGAGAGTTCATCATAATGTTCTCCAAAGGCATGTGAAGTCTGCCAATCCGTATTTGGCCAGCGTGGTGGACTAAGGCCTAATCCTTCCCGCTCTGAGAGGAAACCCGTGCCCAACAGTGGGACAAAGAATAAGCCACATAAGCCAAATAATTGAACGCCAATACGTTGTAGCTGCAAGGCAGAACCAGGCAACGTGGCTTCGAGCACGATTTCAAATATTATCTTTAAATTTGCAGAAATGCATCTCAGGTGATAATGTAATGAAACACCATCAGTATCGTATCAGATTCGTACGTGTTGATTTCGATCGACACGTACTCGTAACTGAGGAAATAGGACGTAACCGTACAAAGATTGACATGTGCTTGCATATCGTAAGTAAATAATTTCCAATCAAACAACAACAACAAATGGTTTTGAGATTAATTGAAGCTTTGAAAAAAAAACTGATCTCCACAGACCAGCGGTTCAATTTGATACATAACGTTACCATGAACCTACTGCTTGGTCTGAAACTATTAGCATAGTACAAAAGGTCTATTCGAACATTCCATTACTGTGGTGTTCCATCGTGACCACACATCGATGTTTTGAAAGTGGACAACGTAATCGTAGCACGTCGTCGTCGGGAGAATTGCGATTCCAAATGTCAAATTATGACAATGGGCTCTTTTCAATCGTGTCGATTGTGGAGTGATCACGACTGTCGCGTCCGGCGAGAGGTCTGTCAGATTCACTGAGTAGTAATGTAAGTGATAATTTGCAATTTATACTATTATACTACATTCTATTATTACCAAACCAGACGAAGAATGATCGATGTAAATTAATTGATACGAAGATGAATTTGTGCTTACTAAGGACATTCGAAGTTGTTTGAAATTTGGTATAGAAAAGAGACAGTTAATTTTGCGTTCAATATTTAAACAATACCTACAGTTAATGGACGATATAAAATGGGGTGAAATAATAATAATTATGGAGTGGACCTTACTATTGAGCTATTTTAATAAAGATTTTTATGAGCAGACATAAATTACCTCCATTATATTTTATTAAAAACGGCTGGGTTTTAAATTTTAAAAAGTTCATTACTGTTCCAGAGTGCATCGTACAATTTGAAGTCCAATTATATTCGTGTGTAAATTGATATTAATGCTTTTATTATTTTAATATTTAATGAGGTTCCTTAATATTTTATGCAATAAAGAAATAAAAGCCGTGTGGATGCCGAGCGAGAAAATTATATTGCAGGTGGTTGACAAATGAGTGTAATTTAAATTTGAGGAAATTATAGCTTTCAGTTCGATGTGCGACCGTTGCTTTCGATCCAAGAGTAATACAGTTTATCAAGTTCAGTATCGGAACTTTAATAGTAACATCGCTAAATAGCCTTTCACCTAATGCATTAAATGCTGTATCTACAGACTACTTTCTGCATTGTAGGCAACTCACGTAAGCTATCTACTTACATTAACTTCTTCATACTTTTTTTAAAAACAATTACGTTGATTTATAAAGTTGAAGATAATTAAAATTTTAACCTTATATAGTCTGCAGATAAATAAAATAATATATTAAAAATTAAAGTACTACTTACAACAATTAGCGGGATTGATGTTCAATGGTTTGGCACCAATGTTCACTGACGTAGATTGTAGATAAGAGAAGCAATTACTCTCAAATAGTCGATCTAATAGATGGTTTGTAGATTTTGTTTTTTGATTTGATTTATGGAAACGAATACAAAATGCAAAATTTAATTATTTTTTGTATATAATATAGCAAATTAGCATGCAGCACCTCCCATCCGCTGGGACTTGGACTGCGATGGTTAGTCCATAACGGCATAAGTATAAGGACTGGTGTAGGGACTATTAGGGACTGATTTCTTTTTATTTTTTCAGTTTTTTAGTATTCGTTGTTATAGCGGCAACAGAAATACATAATCTGTTGAAATTTCAATTTTCTAACTATCACGGTTCATGAGATACAGCCTGGTGACAGACGGACAGACGGACAGCGAAGTCTTAGTAATAGGGTCGATACCTACTATATAATTATCTCGCCAGCATTCATTGTAAGTACCTATGTTGTATTATGTAAATGCGAATCGATTTGTTTTCATTTGTCTCTAATGTAATGCAATACTAGGTCAAGCTTAAACTACTTGTGTAATTGAAGCTACGCCTATGACCATTTTCGGGCAACTGTACGATTACGGACATGCAAATGTTTACTTGTACAAAGACGAGTTCAAACAGAGACGCCCTACAAAGATACACTGCATCACGGATTGTGAAGTGGCGGGGTCTACAACGCGACTGCGACGTGGGTGGATGTTAAATGCTGTGCGGTATTTCCTGATACAGACGATGGTTTGAGGAAATAGAATAATCGCACCAAGTTGCTCCAGTGCAGATTGGTGGAAGGGCTAGTGGACAGCTCGATTGTCGGAAATTTTATGGTCGTGCATAGGTCTGCGGCGTTTGGATTGATTTGCCTATCTGAGATAGTTATTTGACACATTTTATGGAGCATATGTCAAATACTCGTAACTATCTCAGATATGCAAATAAATCCAAAGATAGGTTATTAATTTCGGCCGTAAAATGCTTCCCGAAGCACGGTAGCGCTTTTTCGGAAGCGGTATATTGCCACTAAGTCTACCGGTCACCCGAGATTGCAGCAGCTTAAAATATATTCTTATTAAACTTAGATATAGATAAGGATAATGTGATACCGACTCCTTCCAATCTTATATAATGTATATATGTATTTTTTTTTACAACAGGAACACTTTAATCTCCAAGTTGGCAGGTCAAGCTAGCAATGCCCTGTATGTTGCAATCAGGATCATTATGTGCAAAATTTCCTTCGATCCGAGTGCCGGATTGTTTTGACTGATTTATACGTGAGGTGAGCTGAGGTCTGACATACCGAAGCTCGGCGAATTGACTTTTTGCATAAATAAGTAGGTGCCTACCCAATGACGACTGTTAAGATTTCAGCCTCGCATTCGGACGCCGGTCGTGTTAAGGAGTAAACATTGCTTCGCTCGAATGGAATTAGTATATGTGGAAATTTCAAAAATATCCTGAAATGCACTAAACATCATCATCATCATCATACATTCAATAATAATGATGTTTCACCTAACTTTGTTTGTGAATTGGTACTAGAGAAATAAATGACAGAACGGACGTGTAATTGCGACGTGTCTCTACTCGTAGCTCTTATTTACTAAGCGGCGGAAGGCTCGAAACACTCACCCACCAGTGAACTCGATAGCCTATCTACACTTTAATGCAAGGCTTGTGCCATAGTGCACATTAATAATAATTATGTACACACTACATCTATGCTGTTATTATGTTTTTATGAGTGTCTGTAGTAATGTAACAACGTAACGTAAAAGATTTCAATTCTTTTCTTATGTGACATAATTTAAGTTTAAGATTTTAGATCCACGTTTTTTTACAATAGGCTGCACAGTTAAGAAAAGCGTGCGTGTACGATCAGTAAAAAACAGGTAAGACCATAGTTGATAAAAACCTGATTACAACACTTAAAAATACCATCAGATTGTACAGTATGATAATATACCGACGACATTTTCGTAATCCACATTGTCGTTCGGCGAACGGGAATTAATTAAAAAATTCCATCGTCATTCTCCAATAAATTACGTTCGAGTTACTTATGGAAACGAAATGGGTGAGTTACTTTTTATTGTCATCGAGTTTTGCTTCGAAAACTTTCGCTTCCATCGGATTTTGGCGTTTCATTTCAGCTGCGCTTGTTTGGGTAGACGTAAAGGGTGAGTAATAAAACTATTAGTATAATTAAGGTTACACTTCAATTTATAATTCCTCTCTTTATTACCTTCGTTGCCTTTATTATGTAAATGATATCTGCCTAGCAAAGATTTCATATTAGATTGTATGTAAAATAAATCTTTTCCATGGTTTTCATTGTGCATTTCATCAAGTGCTTTTATTTAACGATTAGATTACAGACAAAATTAAATTATTTAGATATCTACTCGTACAAAACTAACATAAACAGATTTACTATCGACGTAATTCCGATTAACACATCATGAATCATACGGAAACGTATGGCTTTTGTAAGGCAATCCATTGTCGCATTTAACATTTAATGATGTTCTTGTACACTCTAAATACCAAGTTGGAAACGGGCGAACCTATGCGACACAGAGCTAGTTAAAGTTCTGGTTTGTACTGGTTTGTACTGTGGAATAATGCCAAAGAGTTAGTTACGAGATGTAATTAAAACTTAACAACTTACAACTTATCAACTATTACTCGGTTTAAATTTCAAATATTTTAAATAGATGAAAATTCGTTTAAATTTCAATTTAATGTATCAGTTAAAACCACCTTACTTGTCTATATGAAAGGATGTCTTACATCAACACGTGAAAGTAAACAATAATGTATGTTATCGCTTACCGCCTTGTTTATGTTTACTTAGTATTTCTAATGATTTCTCTGAAATCATATTAGTTCAATCAATCAATCTATTTCAGTTTCTAAGTTAGTTTTTCTTTAAAATATATATATTTTTAACGGACTTCCAATAATAGGAAGAGGTTCTCAATTCAAGTGTATGTTTAAAAAAAATATTTTTAGCCTAACCGACGGGCCACTTGGTGTTAAGTGGTCAACGTCGCCAGAGGAGTCGCTGACTCTGAAGGAGAGCTTATTGCAGCTCTATAAAAAAAAAAAATTACACCTTATTCTCACGGATGAATCCGACTTTTTGCTGTGTATCAATGGAGAAATTAGAAGACTCACTAAAGACTCATATAGATATGACTTCTGGTTTTTAAAACTTTTAGATTAAAGGTCTAGCGTGGTGGACTAAGGCCTAATTCCTCCCGTTCTGAGAGGAGACTCGTGCCCAACAGTGGGACAAAGAAAGGGTTGTCATGATGATGATGGATTAAAGGTAGGTAGGCAATAATTTGATCTGTTGAAAATCTGTATCTTGACTTCTGCGTAAACATTTTCCTACGTAACTCAGTCACGATAAAAAATTCAGAGGGGATTGTCACTTTACAGGTAACATATCTAAATACCGTTTGTTGTAGCTGAATCGGTTTAACTAACCGTTTTTGTTTTTGTTTTTGTACGTTCTGTTGGCTATTTCTGATTTTTAGTGCAATAATAATGCTTTTTTTGTCTTTGGTTCTGCATTTTAAGGCAATATTCCAATTTATTAACAATTTAAGTAAAAACTCAACTTTTCCAGTTTATTGTTTAGGTACCGCATGCAACTGCAATGTTGTGCATTTAAATTCCAAGTACTTTATCTCAAGAATCGATGCCTGGGCAGTGATATATGGATCGCTCAAAACAATTCCTCGATTGGTATTCTGAAAACGGATTACCTACTGTGTAAAGGAGCGAGATTGATTCAAAGACTGTTTATTTGATAAGACACGGACGAAGTATCAGTTCATTTGAAATTGATTCACCTGATAACCAAAAATTCCCGTAGCACTATTTATAACGTTTTTAAACATAAGAGATATGTCTAAAACAAAGTTAAATAAGTTTAGAATCGATTGATTCAAACATTGATCAACAAATGATTGAACAAGTTAGTTACTTGTTATCAAAACGCAAATGATGGAGTTTATTCTGTAAGGTCTCCATTTGCTACCAAAGTTTTAGTGATATCACGTCCCAATGTTCGGCACAGGTCTCTCTGCTGCACAGCCATAGCTGCGGGAGTTTGAGAGCATATTTCAACACGCTGCTCCAATGATTGGGAACTAAGATGTAAATTATTACATTAAAAATAAAATAAAATAAAGGGTTTTTATAATAATTTTTTTATTTTCGTGCATTGTCGTCGGAACCAAATATGTGTGCCAAATTTCAGCTCGATAGCTTCAGTGGAAGTGGGTGAAATTGGTATTGATTGCAAGATATGGACATACATACATACATACAGTTAAGTTAAATAAAAGCTTTTAAATATAATAATCTGGACTTATGAATAAATTGATTAGATATAAACATTGTTCCAGTTAATTCTATTTTCTTGCTTTTATTAGTCGCTCACGAGGTATAAAAGACATCACAATACACCTAGTTTAGTTTCGTTTACACCTAGCTGCCACCCTCCATGCCATTTGAAATCTTAAAAATATATAAACGGAGAAACACGTATTCTATTATTTAAATAACAAACCTTTGCTGCAAATTTTAAATTTGTCAGATAATGTTTGCGACAAATTCCATACAAATTCTCATCGTGTATTCCAGGAGTAGGCTTTACTTTTCGGGCAGAATTGTAAAATAGATCCGTCTCAGAGAATGAGTGAATTGGTACAAAACCAATTTCATTAAAATTGGTTCGGTACTTTTTGATTCCATCGCGCACATAGGGACAAACAGACAGACAATAAATTTGAAAAAATATTTTCTGAATTTGTATCGATAACTTATCATCCCCGGATAGTTTATTTCAAGATATATTCAATTTACAGATGCGGGCTCGATAGAGTTTTATTATTTGTATAGAATTTTACAAGGTCGGAATCGATCTAAATTTCACTGGATGTCCTGCTCTAGACACCAAAACATAAGTAAACAAGCAGCATTTCAGCAATTATAAATAAATATCAGGGACTTTCTCACACACGGCCATCTGACCCCATAATATTAACATCCTGACACAGAACAAACACAAGTGTTCGTCACACGAAAGTTTGTCCTGATTGGGATTCGAACCCACGACCTCTGGCGTCAGGCAGGGTGACTACCGATTGCGCCAACGGACCTGTCAAATTATACAGGTACAACAGGAAATCGATGATAATTATTTATCATACGGATTCAAACGACGGAGGTCACCTATTTTTTACTACATAACTAGGTCGGTGATTGAGCAGTAATAGCCTCCAGTGAAACCACACGTGAGGCCCGACTGAAAGGCTTTAAGGCTCTTCGGCGCTACACTTCTACGTTGTAATTTGGTTGTTGACAGATTTACTACTCCGTTCAAGTCCGTTCTGAGCGAATCGACTGTATTAGTTACGCAAATAAAGTTACTGGAATACTTCTTACTATAAAAACGCTGGAAGCGATACTATCAGACTAAACGCTTTTCTAATGACATAAAATATGACCGCTATAAGTAATTTTATTTATTTACTTACTTGAGCATCCTTTGCTTATTACCATATTTACCACGACGGATGTGACATAAACTTATCTGAATTTTTGTGAACACACCCTGTGCCGAAAAGAATACAAAAAATTATTAATTGTTGGTGCAATATAATATTGTGATTATTTTTTTCCTTTTGATTGATTTCAATAGGTTATATAATAGATTTAGATATTTATAATTATTTCAGTTTTCCCCTTATCACAATCACCTTCATTTAGCGTGTATGTTTATAAATTATATTTTGGAGTAGGTATATTTTGGCCTTTTGTCTTCCTTTCACGCAGAAATATAGAAAACATACCTATGTGATAGCTTTTCTTGTAATTTAAGTAGATACCTTTATGTGACTATATGTTTTTGATGTGTAATAAATTATGGTTTAAAAAAAAATGTGATCCTGTGTACTTAATTGTGTTGTGTTTAATCCGTAAAATATGTGATCGTGCACATCCATATTATTTTATTTCTATGGACTCGCAGATACGGCGAGGATTTATCACCGTATTGAAATCATATTGGCCTCAATACAGCGACAGTGATCACGTTTCGATTCCAAAAACGATAGACTCTATAAAATATGATCATTGCAGTATTTGCATCCTTGGGTACTATTTTAAATACCAATATAGAGTACCTATATCGCTGCGACCCATAGACGTCCCACTGCTGGGCAC
>DWTT01002029.1:0-10613 GCA_018250895.1 Carterocephalus mandan | reverse complement strand
GACGGCTTTACGTGCCCTCCGAAGCACGGTAGCGTCCATGAAATTTTGCCACTAGCGGTCACCCATCCACAAACCGATCGCGCCCGTCGTTGCTTCCGATATAGCAGGTAACATATAATTGCTTAAAAGCCCACTTTACTTATACGAGTATGTCACTGGCGTGTAAGTAAGTCCAGAGTACACTCCAAACTGAACCATCTCAATGTGGACATCATTGGGATATCACCACTGCAGACTGAAGCTGTCCATGGAACGCTATGACCATGGTCGCCCTAGCCAGCGCAGCCGAGGCGCTCGGTGTGCAATTCACAGGTAATGTTGTTTATGATTGTTGTATATTATCGCCGGGCCGCCTCTCTGCGACTGATCTCGTGAGCAGTAGCATCGCTTTACAGCCTGTTCCATGATTTATAGCTTATGGTCAACTATTGTGTTGCGCGCTTCATCATCACCATAAAATTACCCATATCCATATTCATACTAAGTGGTAATTCAGTTATTGTTAGTTTATGTTCCGACTAGCTGCTGTCCGCGTGAAATTTATAGTACATATACTACTGAAAAAATATTGAAATTGATTTTTTATAATAAGGGGACACAGTAGTAGTAAAAAGTAACCTATAAATTAATCCACGGTGTCAGCTACATCTACTTATACTAAATTTTATCAAAATTGTTCCAGCCGTTTCAGTATAAAGGGTAGAAAGTACAAACAAACAAACACACACACTCACAAATGGCAATTCGCCATTATAGTATTCGCCACGGACTCGTTTTTTTCCTTGTAAGTTAAAGTCGTTCATTATACTCGTACAAAACCAGTGTAACGGCATATATTATTATGACCAACCCCCGTCCCAGTGGGATGGACTGGAACACAATGTACATGACAGGAATAGGTGGCACACTGCCATACATTACGTCATGCTGGTCAACGTCGAATGAGCTCGGAGGATGTTAATTAATTGGTATCTGGAATGTTATTGAATAGGCCGTTACTATAATCCTTATTATTTACCAATGAGTACGAAAAGTCAACAAGTCATCGAGTTCCACGACTCAGCCATGAGGAGCTGATAAAGCGGGTAACCATTGGATTCAGAAGACTGCCTCGGGAAGAGTGGGGCTCGTATGAGAAAGGCCTTTGTCCAGCAGCAGGCCCTAGAAGACTGAAGGCTGGTCAGTTCAGTAATATTACCTATATTACTGAACTGATAAAAGAAAAACGTGTCGTAATGATTTTATAACAATGTAAAAAGGTCTATAGAAGAACAAGCTACACCTTGAACAGTTTAACCTTTACAATCATTGCCGTGCTATATATTGGAAACTTACTATCTTAGAAACAATAGTAGATTAGTTAGTTAGAATACACCCTTTTTTAAATTTCAATAAAATGGAATTAGTTATTGAAGCTAGGCCGGGGCACGGCACAGATATTTTAATAAAACTGAGCAGGCCATCCTTATGTCCGGTATAGCGACGGTGGGAAATCAGATATTGTGTAAAGTATCTGGGCTGTAGGTCTTGGCTGTAGGAATCGAGTCATTTTAATTTTCTTAGCTTTTGGTTTGTAGAAAATATCTTCGAGTAGTTATTCTCATTACAGCAAGAGCATGCCCTTTAAGTACTTTAGAACAATATCAGGATCCTATGACATGAAAATAAATCTGAAAGTATTGTTTAAATAACTGGCTTACTCACGAGTGATTTAAGAAGGAAATAGGCCGACTAGTTTCGATCTCTATAGAAACTCACGAATCTTTATGTACCTAATTAAATCTGAAAGTAGTTTAAAATTAGGTACTATTAATTTTATTTTTAATTTTTATACTTCTACTATATATAAGAGTATACGGAATATGAGCAGCGAAATCTTAATGTATAATTTTTAGCCAGATATTAAAGGTAAAGTCAAAATTACAATTTCAGCCGCAGCATACTTTCACCGCGTTTTTATTGAAAAATACTCGATAGTCAATGTCGATACATATAATAGGTCCTTTATCTTTTTTCCGTGGCTGCTGGAGAGATTTAATTAATCTAGAGCTTTATTTTTATTCTGTTGGCATTATTGCTATTAAACGATGACTCGGGAAATAGGCGTACTCTATCTGTAGAAGGAACTTACGTTTTTCGTGGGATGAAATTAACTAATTAAAATATAAAGAAATGATTTTCGTGGGATGAAATTAACTAATTAAAATATAAAGAAATGATTTCTACTTTAGACATTTCAGAGGTAAAGCTTGATTTATTCACAATTTATTTACAGTTAAGTATGTAGGTACCAATGTATTCGGCTACAATACACAGTAAATACCTAGCAGAGGAAACATGAAGTTAGTAAACAATTCAATTAGGGTGAGCGTACGTTAAACCGTTCGCTTCAGTGCAGGAAAATAATAAATTAATATTTAAGGACCTAATAATCGTAAACCACGTGCATTGAGATTTCCTGCCGAATGTATATATCATTAGCGTTTGATGTGATTTTAAAAACACAGAGCGGCCCTTTTTTACAAAATCTTTAGTCCAATGAATGTCACAAAATGTTGAATGAAACATCTAACGAGACTGTTACCTCGAGGTAATAAGTATGACACCATTTTATTCGCTATCTAGGCCTATCTAATGCCGGTATAGTCTGTATAAAATGTCTTTCTAGTATCCAAATCTACAATGTCATTGAAAATTCCAAGGTAAATATATTCATAAACACACTTGCACCTTAATCTGTGGATGACCTAACAACACGCCGCTAACACGCGTATCCAATCTGGTTTTACGGCTGTCGGAGACGAGACAAACAAAATAACCATAGAGGTGTATCACGTTTATTACTCTGCGAGAGACGAGGTGAACGAAGCTCCGAGCTGTGTCGGACAAATATAATAAGCAATTTATGGTTACAGTATTGAACACACTCTTGTCTGCTTGTGTTCTCCGAGCGTCGTATGAAATTAATTTATTTTTATTTAATTCCCAAACACCATGCCAATATCAGTTTTATCATCGATATAATTTTAATGATAACAGATTAAACAACGGAAACAAACTGAAAATACAGGCGTGATTTTATGTAAAGTTTTTGAATCTATGACTATCTATTATCCAGCCAAATTTTATGCTCGACATTAATGATCTATCTTACTGATCAGATATAACGGTCTTGTTATGCAAGAAGTTTGTTGGCTTATTCATAAAAATCACTTTATGAATAAGATACAGAAATATTTAGCTGTTTATGAGAAATTTAAAAAGTAAGTGAATGTTTAGTAAGTAGTAGTAGATTTGGCTACATACACTCCATGATGTTTCAAATATGTATTTCTTCTAGCCAATCTATCGAAGTATGGGTTTTTAAATTGGGTTGTTAGTCGCCATCTTACCTCGCGCATAAAAACAAAATGGCGGGCTATTTATTCCAAGTGTAACGAGCGTCATGGGTGGCCGATTTTACTGACAATTAACGATACCGCGCGGCGCCCGCGCATGACTGCGCGCATTGATTCCGCCATCCACAGCTTCCGACGATGGTCCTTGTGAGTTTATCCCCTTTTAACAGTCGTCTTAAAGTGCTGAGGGTTTTATGATTGCTTCATTATGTCTTTCTGTGCCCTGCAAGTACACAGGGCACTTCGCACAACTAAGATTTATACACTACGCTACTCCAGCGCGGACTGGCGAAGGTTTTTTTAAATATAATAAGATAGCAACTTGCAGCACCACTCATCCGCTGCCGCCCATGACAACTGTGACTGACTTTGAACAAGACTCAAATAGGGACTGGGATGGGTAGTCCAGTTAGTTGTGAGACTTAATTAGAACATTAGTTGGTCAGTTCGTTAGTGGGTATGAAGACTGGGGATTGTTAGTGATAGTTAGTACTGTTAGTTAGTTTTAGTGATAGTTGGTCCAGTTAGCAATCGTTAGTGAGGGCCAATCCGTTGTCGGAAGGTTGTAAGCCACCTGTAGACCGCCGACATGGCTTAACTACTGTCACCTTGTTTTTATTTATTTGCAAAGCATATAGTTAGGTACATAATTATCAAGTTGACATTTACAAATATAAAGCTTACACCATTTAACACTTAGACACCATTTAATTGCTTCCGCATATAACACGTACCTACAGCTCAAACCCAATGCAACTCAATGCAACAACAGTCCCTAGAGTTGAGCTCTTTGCTCGTAATTTTTGTCCATTTATCTTTGACGCACAAATATATGTTTCGAAACGCCTATAAATTGCTGTGTTTACAACAGTGATGTTACAGGTGTCAGGATGCTGCGCCGTTAGCACTGTAGGTGATTTTACGAGACGGGTTTATATCTTCCCGCCGAGTTTTTAGTATTCAACTTTCGTGCAATAAACAGCACTTACCTACTTCATTTTGTTTTTGTATCGCTCAGAAAATTATTCGTGAAATTTGTCTCGATCATCGATTGAGTTTTCTTCGTGTATGGAAAGCCGGTGTTGAGTATCTTGTACCGGTATCTTGAATAATTTTATCGATGTTGGTTTCAGAAGGCACAGGACCGGTCGGAGTGGTGTCGTTTAGGAGAGGCCTATATCCAGAAAAAGACATCAAAAGGCTGATGGATGGATGAATGAATATTATCGATTATTGATTTATACGATATCGATTTACCTTTTTGAAACTTAGTAAGTAAATACGTTACGTGGTTATGCCGCTTGTTTATCTTAAATATCTTAAATTTTAAGGTGTTTTTTTCGCGCAATGATTCCGAACATTGTTACACCTCTATGTTCGCTTACTACTTCCAACGTCAATTATATTCACAACACGTTATATTCACAGCAAATAATAAAATAACAATGGCATATACGACGACATTGATTGGCATCAACTCGGCTGCCATATAGCTTCACTTATTCAATGAATTATTTCGTATCATTCACATTTTACGATTGTAGAGAAGCGAGTTTAAAAAATTGAACGTCATCTGATGTTACCTGGTGAAGGAAGACATTACAAGGAAATCCTTGAATGTTCTCCTTATTGTTTTCGACGGGAATATGAAGTCTGTGAATCTGCAATTTCTTTATGACACAGGATAAACAGGCATATGGGCCATCTGATGGTAAATTACATCAGGTAATCACAAGTGCGTTGCTGTCCTTGAAGGACGAGATTAACACACTCCTTGAAGCACTCCATATCGTAGCGAGAAGGAAATACCTCGGCTGGAAGTGAACGTGGTGAATCTGTCCCCTTCCCTTCCCAGAGGAGACCCGTGCCCAACAGTGGAACAAAGAAGGGTTGAATTGCCTGATTTCATTGGGACTTTTTAACAATAATATTTATATGCCTTATTTAAGTACGCGTATTTACATGGAACCTAAGTATAACTGGTGAGAAGTGAGTGTATTACATAGCACTGCCTGTACCTCCGGGGATGTACAGGCGTGATGTAAAGATTTGTTATGTGACTGTCACTCTCCAGTTGATTTGGCATTACAGTAAGTACATTTTGTACCGTGCTGATTCCATTTGTACCTTTAAAGACTAATAAACACCGAAACGGACAATTTATCACTTGTAAGCTTTCAGCTGGAATACCTGAAACCTGACTCACTGCAGTAAGTGATTCACGGGCTTACTCGGTTGATACTGAGTTATTTCTTTGTGCGTCGCGTCGGTGGGTGTATCTCGTGCAGGTACAGATAGGGTGGCCATCTTCTTGTCAATTTTAGACGACATCTACACTTTGCAAAGAAATTATTCTACTAACAGGTTTCGTACTCATCATTCACTACTGTACTAAAGTCGACATGTTATTTATGGAGATCAAAGAAATAGATGCGAGTATCAGACGTCGAATGCAAAGGTGTTCATTAAATTATATGTAAAAGTACAAATCTATCTATCCTATGCCACGTGAGGTTATATCATGGAATTATGGCTTTAGCGAAGTAGTGACGACGAAATTCTCCTGTATGAAGAGTGAAAGACTTTACAAACAGAAAATTGATAGCACTTCATAATAGTAATTGAACTAATGACCAGTTAGTCCAATTTTTAGGTGGTTGTTGTTTAATGGGCTTCATATATTAATCACACGTCATTTTTACTTAGTTCTTCCGTAGGTGGGACAAAAGTTCAATTATTATAGATGAATGTACAAGTAGAGGGGGCGCCTGATTGTAAGTGGTCACTGTCGCCTGTTGACATAGGCAATACCAGAGGAGTCTTCAATACGTCGCCTGAAAGAGCGAGAGATTATATTTGATAAATACTTGGACACCCTAGTAAGGGCTGACATAGGTGTCTGAATCATGGGATATTTTGAACGCGTGTCTTTGTTGTTTTATATGGGTCAATTTAGTCTTAGCCGATTTCTTTGTGTTACTGTAGTGACAGATTTAGAAGGCGCCCGAAGCATTCGGTCCAAACCTGCCTCTTTACGGATCCGTTTTGGGCCGCTAAGTGTATTCCACTTTCGTTGTTTAGGTAAATAATGCTGATTCGCTTCGGATGAAGTTATGTTTGTTTGGCTTCCACAGTGGCTTTTGTAGAGCGGCAATCAAGCTGATGGTAGCTCCTTTAGATAATATTTCTTTTTATAGACCTGAAAGGATTTTTATATCGCCCTGAATACCTATAACTCACGTGGAAATACATGAAAAAGCGTGATTTCTTTTAGTAGATGCATACCAAACTCAAACCATCACTTGATGTTTTGGTAGGTGATTTTTATGCAATTGAATACTAATTTTATTATTATTGACGACGCTCGCTGTATGGTAAACGTAAGCATTGATAAGAATATTTTCCCTAAAAAGCATTAAGTACAATTCCTCAATTCGAAGATAAGGCAAGACCTTACGTAGGAAATTGGTAGAAAGTGTTCAGGACCGGGACATGGCATACCTATGCAGCTTCAATTACTTAGTTAAATTAAATGAATACCTAACAATCTGCTATGGATAAGCTACTTTCAGACACTACTTCGCGGCGGTTGTACTCCGGTCATGGATATTTAATTGTCGTATTCTCTGTGTGACCAACGTCTAGACGTTGGTCACACCCCCCCCCCTACGCTAGGCTAGCCTAGCGTAGGGGGGGGGGAAGTAAGCGTTTATTGTTGTGTATTCGAAATGAATTGTAACTCAGTAAGCTGACGCAAAGTGCTCATAATTAATCAGTAACATCCGGAAGACCAATTTACCGTCGGCGCGCGATACGCGCGAATACCGCCCGCCGCCCGCGTCACGTGTCGCCGAAACCGACGCACGTGGTCTCAAGTCGGACGACCAGTATAAAATATTTGAAATATCGACGAACAACGCGTCAAGTTATTCTCGGCCCCGCTAGAGAAGCGGCAATGACAGAAGTGCTACTTTGTTGCAGGTACAACCACTTTTTAGTGTTACTCGTCCCTTGTAAATTAGTGTGAAATCATGGTCTTTATATCTTGGGTTAAAGTTGTCATAAATTTGAACTAATGAACATCTTCAAAACTTGATGTTGTTAGGGCTCTTTTGATCTTAGAATTTAATAATCAAATTCGACCGCCCAACCGGGGATACGTATATCAAATTCCAGGCCAGCATTATATTAAGTGTCATAATTATATTACTCGTATCTTACATACTTTATTGGTATGGTCAAAATTATAAGAAAATCTGATTCCTTTAATAATGCAGTATTTCATGTTTCAAATTCGAAATTGGCATTCATTAGCGAAATGTTGCGTGCGATAGATGGCTGTTACACAGCATCAAATACGCTGGAAAACTAATGCACCATATACTACTACCAGTTGAACACTAGACGAAGATATAAGGAGCTATCTACATATTGATCAAGCCAAGAAAGCTCAGAAAAACATTTTGTATAGGTACAAATAATAAATGAATTAATGATGACAATAGGCCACAGCGGTAAGAATACTTATTAGGCTGTGTTTATACTACCATCGGCATCAATACAAGTAGCTTGACTATACTAGCATGTTAGACGTAAGAAATCCAACAAATTAATATTAATTATATTATAAGGTTGATTAACTTTTACCATCCAAGCCTGCCTTGAGTCAACGCAATCGTAGGTATAATCTCTACGTAACCGGCCGCTTACTCTTTGCCCTCTGCCAGTTACGAGCGGAAGTGTTACATTTCAAAGGGGCATTCTTGTTACCTGTGCACTAAATATACCCGGACAGTGGAAATGCCGGGATGTGATTAGACACGCCCCACCGGTTAGTCTTTGATGTGCGAGGTGCGCCGAATATTCTCCGCAAAACCGGCGCCTTCGCTTGACATTTGCTTGTAGTTTTTACGTCGTGAGGTAATAGCCTGCAAACAGTTTTACCGCTGACAGCGTAGCGAGTTCTACTTCTACTAGGTAGACCCATTATCATCGCAACCCATTCGAGTCCCACTAATGAGTACCAGTGCTCTCTCGGAATGAGAGGGGTGAGGTCATACTCCACCACTGGACAAGTGCGAATTGGGAAGCAGTCTCAGATATACAGACACAATTATTAAATAAACTAAATGTTCCCTGCTGTAAGGTAAGGAATCGTCATCTGAAAACCTGCTTCTCCATCGCTTTAGAAGTATTGCATACCAATGCACGCTTGTTCGGTGTTGTAGACCAGGGCGTAACCGTTCTCGATCAAAGAGCAGCTAACTAACAACTCGTTAAGAGTAAACACTACTAGTACATACCACATTTGATGAACTGATTGGGTTCATGGTTAATCCAAAAGAGAAATTCCTATGCTTGTAAATGCATTTCATTTTCCCTAAATATTTTTTTGAGTAGAGTTCGTTGTTTTCATGTATTTTTTCCTCAGAAGTTATTATTAAACTGTTGATTAATTACAACCTTGGTCTAGTGGTCGTAAACGCGACCGGAAGCTAAAGGTCCTTGGTTCGACCCCGGGTCGGGCAGCAACTTTTGATTTTTTCTAACATGAAACAGCCCGGTAGCTCGGTGTATGGAAATTGGCTCACCACCTTACATGGGACCTAAACGTAACTGTTGAAAGTGGGTGTACCTACTACACATATCTGCCTACCCCTTTGGGGTAATTAAGGCGTGATGTTATGTTATACAACTTAGTTCTTAGTTCACTCGATTCCCCGTCTAGTTCATCGCCGCTCGCTCTCAGTGAGACAAGCACTGACATTTTCCGGATGGAATAGCAAATCAGGCATGTTCGGCTCTAGGTATCCTCGTTAACAAGAAAACGTATGTCGGCTGAGTGTTTAAAGTTGTAGGTCGCGATCAAAAGAAAGGAAGCGGATGATAAATCTCAATAAAAGATAGGCCGCTAAAGCGATGATGAAGAAGAAAAAATAGTTCTATAGCGTGATCAAATAGTTTCAGGATGTATTTTTAGCTTTCACATTTTTAAATAACTTCAAAATGCTTCAATTAACAAGAATACAATACAAATACAACAATAATTTATACACACATAATATTATACTTCATTTTACAATATACTGTATACATTAGTATACAGTCATATACCAGAAATGTTCAAATGGTTTTTTTATGGATACAAGATAGCAAACGAGCTTGCAGCACCACCCATCCGCTGCCGCCCATGACAACTTTGACTGACTTTGAACAAGACTCAATTAGGGACTAGGATGGTTAGGCCAATTGTGGACTGAGGACTGAGGACTGGGGACTGTTAGTGATAGTTAGTCCTGTTAGAATTCCTATAAAAACGACCAGTGGCAGACACACACAGAAAAGACGAGTACAAATATTCGTCTGCAAATTAAATATATGCCCGAGACAGGATTCTAACCCAGGACCCGAACCTATTTTGGCAGCCAGGGTTCCAGAGCACCGCACCGCGTTCCAGACGTCAATCATTTTTGCAAGACTGGGTTGAACTTTACTCATCCGAATAACAGCGAATAAATAACATTTTGTTAAATACGTCGAAAACATCATTTAACTGTGATGGACAGAAACGTGAAAATTTACTCCCGCTCCACGTTATCGTGTTACCAGAAACAATCTTTCACATCTCTCGCGCTATGAAAATTACACTTGTAGCTTAGTACGGTAATGTATCACATGCCGTGAACTTCAGAAGCAATGGTCTTCTAGCAAACCGCAAGATACCCGCGGAAAAAGTGCATGTACCGACTGGCGTACGTTGTCAGGTGGTTATTTCCTATTAGCCGACATTTCAGTTATTACAAACAGACGGAAATATATGCCATGTTATAGTTATGTTTCCGGGTAGCGCCATTTCGCTCGGCGGGTTTATACACGCATCTCTGATTTAGATCTGTTTCAAGGCTGTAGGAATGGAATCTTCTTAGTTGCATCAATTTTATCGCGGATTACCGTCGCTACCGTAAAATCGAAATTAGATTTACATAACTATAAATACGAGAGACTAGGTTTCTGGTTCCTACAGGCAACCATTTAATCCTCTGGAGCAGCAACGAATCTGTGACTGACTTCGAACGAGACTTACTGTTGAGGTCTGTCAGAATCGTGGTGAACGGGAGCGATGGGTGTTGCGGAATGCTCGTTTACTATCTATATATATATAAAAGGAGAAGGTGACTGACTGACTGACTGACTGACTGACTGACTGACTGACTG
>DWTT01002028.1:0-10614 GCA_018250895.1 Carterocephalus mandan | reverse complement strand
ATCGATGTTTTGTTATTTGCCTTTGACCACGCGGGCGGAGCCGCGGGTACAAGCTAGTTCCTAAAATAAATGTAAAAGTTGATGCATCTGCGCAGTTACCTTCGTTCAATCTTTAATATCCATCTTGCTCAAACAGCCACGGTACAGCAAGGCTGACGACTTCACAACCCATAAACTAAGCTAAGACGTAAGCAGACTGAAGGCAGCCCCGTCAATATTTGACGAGGCAGCCAAACAGTGCTAAGTCCTGCTATATTCACGGTACGAAACAGTAAGCAATGTTAGACGTAGGGTGTGGTGCCTAAGCCTAGTGCTATTTTAAGATGTCTGCTGATGTCTGCAATAGTGTCGGGAGGAGCTCGCTATAAGGTCGTATCTGTCTATAAAAGACAAAGCATTGCAAATGCCACCTTAAGCTGTAATAATGAATATCAATCCTGTTCTAATAATATCATAAATATGAAAAAAGTTTGGATACTGAGCAACACTCAATGACGCAATTTTTTTATTTTTTTAACGAATTTATTGACGCTAAAAAATAAACGTTATCACGTCAAAAAATTTGGCCTTTTACTAAAATCTATTATTAAAAAAATATAATATGATGATGAAATTAAACTGTGATTTTTTTAAATATTTGTAAATCATTCTTTGTTGCACTTCAACCAAAAAATGAATTGAAATGTCAGGGATCAGTGGAATGTGAGTGAAACCTTACTGATGAAAGGCAGTAAACAAATGTTTTTGCATCGTTGTACCAAGGTTAACTTGGTGAATTGCAAAGCTTATACGCCCACTGGACCTCACCTGTTTCTGTACTGTATTTCCCCCATAACGGCTCTGAACCATTCCGATCACACGGAAGGAGTCTCAGTCAATATTTGATGAGCCGTGCAAACAGTGTACGGCGCGGTCCGTTCAACGCACTTCAAAGGATAGTAACTGCTCTGTGTGAATAATTAATACGTAAACTAATAACACAGTCGACTAGATACGGTTTAAGGGAGTATATCGTTTTTAATTGCCATGTTTTTTTTTATCATCGGTAGTAATGTGTCTTTGAATTCAAATAGCAAAACGAAAAATAAGCATGAAACATGTATCTCCTCCATGGCTGTAAGTCATATTCGTAGGTAATATTTCACTTCCATGGCAAAAGTGTACTAGATGATTTGGTTATAACTAACAGTAAGCAAGCTAGTCTAGTCTAGCTTAGCATAAAATTAAGTCGAAAATAGTACCTATGAAATTATCAATTTTAGAGTAGACATGGGCAACGTAAATGTCACTTTTTATATTTTTAGACTTTTCAATGGTTTATGGTAATGGTTATGATACCGAACGAATTTTTTTCACAGAAGATAATTTTCACTTTTTTATGAAAAATAATGGAACCTTTTTAATCCTGTTCCGTGTCCATTTCACGGGAGCCACGATATTGAAATCAAAATAATATGATTTGTCATTCGTCGGAGTTTTCATTCTTTTCCCGCCTAATCCGCTGTCAAGTGTCAATTGGACAGCCGCTAAACCGCTACAGACCTTCAATCAAGGAACGAAAATATGGATACTGCATGCACGTTACTCGAAAAATACTCTCAAATTCATAAATAGCTATCATTTTCCGCTACTCTGAATTGTTAATAGTATAACCAGTCGGATTTTACCTACTCAGCGATTATTGTTTAATAATTTCTATGCCGAACGTAGCTGACATGAATATCACGTCAAAATTGGCAGAGCGATAGCAATCCGGTTTTGTGCGCTCTGAATGGGCTCTGTCTTCTTCAAGTCTTCGGTAATCTGGTCAGAGGGCGCTATAAACTCCGTATTTTGAGTCATTTTTTGGAAGTCCTGCGATCAACGTGGCCTGCCCATTGCCACTTTAACTTGCATAGGTATTCCAGCAATATCATAACCTTTACTCGTCTACGGATTTCATTTGGTCGCTAAGCGAAATATTGCTACCTCAACTTGAGCTGACTCTTTGAGCCACCTTCATCATTTTGCTTGTATACAGTTTAAAGGTTACAAAAAGACTGCCCTAGCTAACATCGAATCCGGAACTGCGGGAAGTGATTTATTGACCAACCCCACAATGGATGCCAAATCGTCAAATTCTGCTTCAATATGCATGGCCGCTGGTAATGCTATTCAATTTTTTTCTTACGCCGTGGGAATATGTAGATGAAGATAAACCATGAACGTCGTTGTGAAGAATAGGGACAGCACTCTTAATGAGACGTGAGATGCGCGGTGCAGCGAGTTTCGAGGGCTCGAGAGTACGAAGAGGAACTTCTTATAGTACGCCCTGCGCCATTGAGGTACAAGTAGTTAGAGACGCCATCTTGACACAGCAGTCAGTAATGCGTTGAGGTTCGCCTAACATCTTCTTATACTACATAACGAATTCTTTCAGTCTTTATGAATGAGGTGAACTTTTTAATTATTAAAACGCTTTTATTAGCTTGGTATGTAGTATCTTTGTACGTGATTTTCGCCCACTTCAAAACGTCGGATTAATTTGAAATTTTGCACACTTATCAAGGACTCACTGGAAGGGCTGAGATTGACAATGCAATAATTTAAAAAAAAAACTACATTTTAGTACAAAAGCGTGTTACTTTAGATTTTTTATGACTCTCCATTTTTACTATCTAAGTAATCTAAAGGCTTATGGATTAATTATCTAAGTAATCTAAAGGCTGATGGATGGATGCATGGAAGTGACAAACTCGTTTCATAACATACCATTACATCACGCCGATTTCCCCGAAGGCGTAGGCAGAGGTATGTGAGTCTATTTTATAGTGGGCCATTCATGGATTGTTATAATCACGTTATACAATACAATACAACACAAATACACTTTATTGTACACCACAAGAAAAGAATGAAAAATCAAACAAAAATACATTAATACTAGAACAATGGTAAGAAAGGTACATGTTAGAATGATGGGGAGAGTGAAAAACGTGATTAGAAAGAGAGCAACGCAGAATTAACGTACCTTCCTAAGATCACGCCAGGCCAGATTAGTGCATCACGTTACGTAGGTAATTTTACATTACATACCAACAAATAACTCCTGACCGCGCGCGAGTATGCTCAATGTAATTCAATGAAAATTTACGCTAAC
This sequence comes from Carterocephalus mandan, assembly GCA_018250895.1. Classification (NCBI taxonomy): domain Eukaryota; kingdom Metazoa; phylum Arthropoda; class Insecta; order Lepidoptera; family Hesperiidae; genus Carterocephalus; species Carterocephalus mandan. Next base: position 7,475 of record DWTT01002028.1, on the reverse strand, counting down.
CGCGTATTTCGAATACATACCTACTCGTGCAATAACAACAGACATAAACATGAAACTTCTTCGTCATGCTTAGTCGAGTACGTTGAAAGTTTTAACCACTTAATGTTTCTCCATATACAACCATAATGAAAGTCAGTTTACAACACAGATGCAAATCATATTTTTATTGTTATTTTACAAGGAAACTGTTCATAACAACTGTAAGCTGGGAGCCAGTGTTGCACTAATGACTCAATTCAAATGCTAGTGTTGTATCAGGTATGTGTCGATATGCTAGTGTTGTACCAGGTATGTGTATTCTGTACTGTATACGCTACAAATTTGATGACGACAATAATAAGAAAGTTTCTCTCTAGAACCAACCGTTATCACTTGTACCTATTCCGGTTGGTAGGTTCTATTTTAAAGTACAATAAATAGACTTATACATATGTATAATCCACATTAAAATATCGTTAGTCTAAACTCTAAATTGCCTACGTATTGGTATTGATTTCGGAAAATGGAGAATTGGCCGTCTTCTTCCAGGAGGTGGACTGTGACCTGAAGAAGGCAGTGCAAAACCGCTGGAATCAGAAGGCACAGGATTGGGAGGAGGGGTATCAATTGCTGGCCTTTGTCCCAGTTAACCCTAAAGGGCTGATTAATGGATGGTTTGGATGAATGAATTTGGCTAACCTCACTGTAACATAGTTATTTAATACGTTAAAACGTTATTTTATTTTATCGATACCAAATCTATATAGTCACTAAAAAGGATTATAAAAATCAATGTAGTCAAGTTTAGGGTTGCTCTATAGCCGGTATAAAACAGCGACGCCTGCAAATGAGGCCTCCAGCCTACCGCGTAACAAGGCAGTTTATATCTTGTTAGAGTATTTGCACTATACTTTGCCATAGACTTCACTTGGTATATTAGGGAATACGGGAGAAAGATCAATAGAAAGTACCAACTTCTTATTATTAAGTAAATAAACAAGTTAACATTAAAATTACTAAAATTACAGCTCAAGTTATTTGATATTTTACTCAATGTCCGAGGTTTGAAAAATCATTTAGGTAGATAATAAAATAAATTGCACCCATAGCTAATATTTTTGTTACTTCGAGGTAACACGTTGGATACTACTTGATTAACAAAAAAGTTTTACCAAAGGGCCGCTGTGTGACTAAATGTTATTTTTCGAGCTTGATCGTGTTGAGAAAGTACCTACTACTTTTTTTATAAACTTTAAAGCTACTTTTTGAGACACAGTTCTTTAAATGGTAACCGATTTGTTTTTAAACAAAAATGAGAGAAAATAGTCCTTTTCTACTATGTTTGATGCTGGTCGCTATGATGACACTTCACTGAGAACAGTGAGTTGAGATTCTAATTACATGCAGCTGTTAAGATTTTGATGGCAAGCAGTTGCTCTGCAGTTTGTAAAGTACTGCCCACAACAATATTAGTAGGTACGAGTATCTATATCAATATCCCTTTGACGCTACCCGAACCGCAAAATAGGTATGACCATTCGGATTGGTATCTAATAGGCCAATCGGGCTATCGATGTAGACGAAGACAAACATTGAAGTAGCAAATTACTGTCATCGTCAAAGGCGAAATTTAAATGACACGTCTACTAGCCTCTATGTCGCGTGCCACAGATGTTTTATTAAGTGTAACTTAGGGTTTGGATCCTGTACCTAATTTTTTAGTTCCGAATAAACCGGTTAATTCCGGTACTGGCAAGATGATTTCAGTGTGAATATCGGAAATATTGTTTTCCGTTAGATACGTATAGATTGCTAGAACAATATTGTCACAAGGAGTCGTTAGAGGAAACTTTCCTTTTTATTAGTTTTTCCCGCGGCTACGCCCGCGTCAAATCGTTTTACTTGCAGGATTACAAACCTAAAGGTTTTTTTAATATTGCATCAACGGAAAGCTATACAAGATTGGCATTTATCAAAATCTGGACGCGCAGATTCTAATGTGAGATAGCCATTCATTCTTTTAAAAAACGATCGAAAGTTAACGATTATTACATTTTTTTGTTCATTTCCTCGAGAAGGTACGGCTATGCATACTAAAAATCACGTCGATCCATTATTCCGTTGAGGCGGAGAAGAAGAACAAACCAACAAACGCACATTTCCCATTTATAATATTAATAATGATTATTATTATTGCCCAAAAGGATACAATATCAGGGTACAAATCTTAGAAAATTTTGGAATATTTCATTTTATATGGAATACACTCAATTTTTGACAATATTGTTAGACATGAAAATTAAAAATGTAAAAAACGCTTTAAATGCATATTAGTCCGCAAAATGCCGCATGTGATACCAAGTTTTCGGACTTTATTTATTTTGTAAGTATTGGTAAAAAGCACTAAATAAATGCGTATTACTAGGAATACCGGTTGTACCGGTTCTGAAAAATTTGAGTGTAACCTAGTGGCGATGTGGTGCATTGGACTCCTAGACCCAGTAAGGGGTGCATTAAAAATGTAACGATCCAATCGCTATTCTTGGAAACGAGTCAATTGTTTCGTGGCCACAACTAGGTCGTTGAAACTTGCTGCTTTGGTTTCATTCAATAGCGATTTATTTAGTACCCACATAGTGTACTACATACCATCGATATACGAAGAGTAATAAGGGTAAGATTATTTATGCACACTGAAAGTGACACTAATAATATGTTCTGTGGTGGCAGTACCTACTTTATAGATCAGGTACAAATGTACACCGTTTAGTAAAAATTAAGAATACTGATGCGGGACATTCTGATAAAAAATTTAAGAAAATAACATGTCACGTTCAAATGAGACGTTTACTGAACCATGCAAGAATTTGACGAAAACAGAAAAAGGATCCGCCTGAGATGCCGTGGCGGCTTATGTGGCAAGGGACAACAATTTCGATACTCAATCATATTCAATTAATTCTTGCATCGATGTATGACGTGTAAAAAAGGTATAATATATATTTTTTTAATATATACTTTATGCGCAATGAAAGTGCCACACCTAAACATGATCGTTGTAGTACACCTTGCTTAAGTTTTGCGTCAATTTGCGTACACTGACTGAATACTATAGTAATTACCAATGAAATTGTGAACGTAATTAATAATTTTTTACCTGAAAGATTTTTGCTTGGAATGGCTAACCATAATGTGTTCCACTTGTAATAGCGCATTAATACAAGAAAACTCAAGAAAATTCTTGAGTTATGTACGTTTTCAGAAGGTAAGCTACCTTCTTAAAACGTTTTAAGCAATTTACTGTCTAATGTCACTATGAAAAACATGGTGAGGGAAACTGCGAGTCCGCGACTCTTTCACTGCGACCCATAGACGTCCCAGTGCTGGGCACGACTTCTCTTTAATGGACCACTACTCCGAAATTATTTATATTATTTACCAAAATGTTAAATAAATTAATCTGAATCTGCATTAACAAATAATTGGCTCCCAAATTCCGAATCAAATCTTCACACGGCCACCTGCATCAACAACTGTTTGTGCTTGCAATTTCTCGAAAGTATCCGTCGACATTTTACGAAGGTATGGCAAATTTTCCAGAACCAGTCAACGGGTACACTGATTGTTCTCAATCAACTAAGACCGATCCTTGAGTCACTTTCAAGCTGTGAGGTCGCTACGGGTGGCACGGCTGCCGTGCATAACCACTGAGAGTTGAACCACCATGTCTCCTCCTTTTAACTCAAATGAGAGCACAGCGGACGGAGGCATAAACATTTAAGAGCTCTTTTAAAACTGGACTTTCGTTCTGTTGTTCTGGATATCATCAGGAATTGTCTGTTTTTTAGCATCTTTGCGGGTAGAGAAATTTAAAGCTTACTGCGGCGCGTTATGAGAGCCTTGGTGTTTTCGGATGAGCATGGTGTGAAATGGTTTCTCAGAATAAATTGTGCTGTAATTGCCGCTTTGACCCGCTACCTACATGTGAAATATGATAAGCTGATGTGTTTTATCTTTATATAAGCGGTTTTAGAGGGTTCTTTTTTAATTATTTAAACTTTATTGAACCACAGAAAAAAAGCTCATAAAATATGGAGCATGGTAAGCTTACCTAATGCAAGTTGCATTCTCTACCAGCTAACCACTGCGCTAAACTTTTATCCCGGTATATTACGTTGTGACCGCGATTTCGTCTAATTATGTGAATTTAAATAATTAATTGTTAAAATATTGCAGGTTCTGTTGATTTTTTCCCACGATTGTTAATATGGAAAAGATCTCAAAATCACCACAAAAGCTGCGTAAAATGCTGCAGCCTAAATGAGATCTCCCGTGAAAAGTGATAAGAATATTATAGTGACGTACCTACCTATGTCTCGTCGTATTCTATAAGGCATGTGAAGTCCAACAGCGTTTACGTAAAACAGGCTTTGAAACTGCCACTCGTAAAATTAAATATTAACGTGTGGTTATACTATGACTCCCATTCTGAGAGGAGACCCGTGCCCAACAGTGGGACGTCTATGGGTCGCAGCGATACTATGACTTGGGGCCAGACTAAGTAACGCTTTAATATATCTGTTATGATACATATTTCTATTATAATTTACCGCAGATTACAGAACCAAAGTAATTTACTATGTCAGTTACCCGACACATTCATTTATTTATTTAGCTCGTTTGAACAACAATATAACATACATAACATAGGCACAAACGGCGAGCTCAAGGCATTATGCATCCTCTCCCAGCTAACCATTGGGCTAACCAGAAATACTCGAGTCATGGTTTGTTATTTAAAGAGAGGGCAAAACTGACCAACTATCAACCATCTCAGTCCCTAATTGAGTCTTGTTCAAAGTCAGTCACAGTTGTCATGGGCGGCAGCGGATGGGTGGTGCTGCATGCTCGTTTGCTATCTTGTATGCATAAAAAAAATTATAGACAAATAACTAATGAAATTCATGTAATACAATATGTATATACATGATATGGTATTGTCATTGGTTGTTTAACCGACGTAGCACAATTGGAATAGAAATGTCACTACTTTAAGAAATATTCAGTGTTTATCTTGTCGCATATTATGTTAGTCTTGGCACCTCACAATATTTAGATTCAATGCTAACCCAATAATAGACTAAACAATACGTACAAAAAGTCTGATATCACGTGGCATTCACGCTCCAAAAAAGCTGTAGGCATCTGCGAGTATGTCGACGTCGACTCGGTATTCCCGTGTTCCCGGGAGCAGCATTCTGGGAGCGACCGACGGGAATAACAAGAAGGGACGGATTGTTAGCATTTTCTCACTCGTCGCCGGCCGCGGACATAAGTATTCTGAATGTTCGGGCGTATTGAGATGCGGAAAAACGAACAGTTCCTCGGTAAAGAATGAATTGCTTCGAGTTTTGCTTGTGAGAACATTATTAAGCTTACATGTTGTAATCGTAGAAGAGACGGATCCGCGTTTTCTCAAACTTTACAGGGCAGCCATTTCAAATAATTTCTATAGTTTTTTTGACTAAACTTTTTCATTACAGAGAGAGCAGCACAGAGTAAATTTTTTGGAGCTTTGCTCTGTATTTCATTACGAGAATTATGAAATCCGTAGACGAACAAATATTTATTTAAATATTTAGAAATGCAATAGTTGTATAAAGAATTTATAGTGTAAGATAACATTTTGTTTATAATAAAATAAGGTCTCCAATTACGCTGAACAACTATTAAGATATAAATATCTAATTTTAAATAAAAACTACATGGCGACTGATCAAAGCCGCCAATTTTGTAAGTACCATTAATAATAAAAATAACCGGGACCGATCCTCCAAAGCAACGTAGTTCCCATGACAATCCGACCGCGACTATCGTTGCTTACCTCGGTCGATCACATACGATCATCACGAGCCATTGGTCTATTGATGCTATAGGTCTTAACGAATATAAAATAACTTTTCAACAATAAACATTTCCAATATTCCATTGATTTATACCTTTTCACGTTCCGAGGAACATAAATCCAGTAGCAGTTTCCCTCTTTCTGATATCAAAACTTTCATACGTAGGTGTTGTAGGACTTGCGAGAGTGACTTTCGACATCGATACGATATTTTAACAATAATTTACTAAACTGTATGTTGCAATAATAAGTCCCGTGATTAAAACTTCGGCCCTTTGCTCAGGGACTCAGTATGTATGAAATGTTGCGTTTTTTTAAAAATAAATAGACCAAGCTGACCAGACCACCTGATGGTGGCAATTAACAAATTGAATACCTGACAGGGAATTAGGTATCAAATTGGTGAAAAAACGTTATGATACTTGCATTTATGACACTTCCATATAATGTACTCAAGAAAAAAGAATTTACCATTCCATTCAGCATTCCACCAACATTTATATACACCAGCGACTTATCACTAAACATACTCGTACGTAATAACATGGTGAACTTAATATTAAATTTCCTTTCTCGTTTTGTTTCAAACACTCTTAATAGACCAGTAATATATTGTGATGATGGCAGATCATGAATTACACCTTATGTTTATATATTAGATTCTGTGGTTTGAGAGACCGGAGACAAGAACATGTTTTTACGAGCTACAACATAATATTTTTTTAAGACATCTGACTCTACACTAGGCACTCTGTACTATGGTTATCAGACTTATATAAATACATAGATATAATACTTAAATAAATATAAACATCCAGACCCAGAACAAACAAGTGTTCGTTACGCGAATATTTGTCCTAAGTGGGATTCGAACCCACAATCCCCGGCGCATAAAGCATGGTCCCTACCGATTGCGCCAAAGGGCCAATCATTAATTAATCAGTTCATAAAATTATTAACCTACCTTAAGCTATTATTATTAATTATTTTTTCAAATTGTAAATACGTAAATTACGGAATACAAATATTGTCGGTATCGGTACTATCAACAGCAAAGCGATTACGAAAACCAACCCTTCTTGAGCCGCAGGCGAAGTTGAACAGAAAAACCCGTTTAGCCCCAGAATTAACACCTCCCAGTGCCTCGAAATTAGACGTGGAGTCGCCACTTTTATATTTTCATTTAAAAAATTCTATTGTGGATTTTCCTGACCAGACGATTTCAATTACTGCACGTTACTGGTGAGCCAAGCTGCGAAAGTGGAAAAGGATTTTTCTTCAAATCTAGTAATATTAACTTGAAGATACAAGTTAATATTAATTTATATCTTTAAGGGCGGATTCGACCAAACGAGAATAAATTTTATTCTTAGAATAAATCGCTAGTTATCCGAGAATAAATCCATTTTGCATTTTACCATCTACTATTCTAAAAATAGCGCGCTTATTCGGGAGTAATTCTAATACCCACTCTACTGTGTGGAATAACAGCTAATCCAAGAATATTTTAATGGCGCCCGCTCGCCATATGATCGTCTACGAGATTTTTAGGTTCTGTCATACGTCAGTAGAAGCTGTCATGTCAAAGCAA
>DWTT01002027.1:0-10615 GCA_018250895.1 Carterocephalus mandan | reverse complement strand
ACACAAAGCTTAAGAGTGAATGAGACAGCTGTTTGTAATCAGTACACTTACCGCGCGCTCACAATGACAGGTCACAGCTCGACTGACTGCAATGGTTACAAGTGACACCAATTGTAATGTATTTAATATCATTGATCTATTGAAGATTTCCTTAATCGCGCATTAATTTCCTGTCGTTGTCACCAGGCGGAGCTAGTGGCGGCAGTGCGGCGGCGCGGGCGCGGCGACAGCGACGACGAGGACCTCGGCCTTCCGCAGAGCCCTCCCGCCTCCCCTCCCACTGATAAGGCTGATAAGGTAACTTTAGGTTCCTACCTTCCATTCATCATACCCGAGAGATTTAGCTGGTACCAATGGTGGTTCCATAACCACGAGGTACGGAGGAAAGGAGTTGTTGTATGCGACTGTCTTGTCGCTAAACAGCTCGTTCAAATTGTCTACGGTAAATAATATTGAAAATAAATAATAAGCTACTGAGGAACAGTTGCAGATGGCTGTCAATTTATATTGGAAACAATAAAAACACGACGAGTTAAATACTTTTCGTCACCTTTCACATTAATTTAATATTGTTTTCTGTTCTTGTAAACTTTGAAATATAAATTTTTCACTTCGTTCGTTTTAAAAGTCGGTGGTAAAAATCGTTATTGAGACAGCGGTATTCATTACTAACGACATCTAGGATGCTAAAGTAAAACAAGTAACAAGCAGCGGCTAGTGCAGTGGCTAATTAGATGCTGGTTCTAGCGTGTGCACATAGATGGCGTTTTTCATGATTTATACGATTCACTAATAACTTGAACATTATAATCATATTTAAAAACAGTTAAGTATGTACTTTAATTTCATAAAAAGTATGGTTTTACTTGTTAATCAGCTAATAAAAACACGCTTTTGATGACCAAAAGAGTTCAATCTACCAGTTACAAGTAGTTACTAAGTTAGGCAAATTTTTTTATATTGTAAAGGGTAGCAATTACTTTGTGGGTGATAAAGCATTAAACTCAGATTAGGATTAACATCATTAGCTGATTCGTCTCCAATATCATAGTGGAAAATGGCAATTTACACTATGCCAATATTAGGTAGGTATAGGTACGTGAGCCGGCTCAATTCTTTTTTCAAGTAATTTCTCAAAATTAAAGCTTAAACGGAAGATTTGAAACTTCTCAATAATAATCTTAACTGCAGATAAATAAGTTAGTGCCCAGACTAAATAAATAAATAGACATTTAATTCGTATATATCTTCGATCTTCGTACCGTTCATTCAATCTGGCGGAAAGGACCGGGCTGTAAGTAACTATCTTTCATATTATTTTATCTGTGGTACACAGACAATATAGGGATACTTCGTGTCTCCTTGTGCGTCTGCCTGTTTCCCGCGATCGCCGGAACTCTGCTTGTGCAACCTATTATCCAATGCGACTGTTATGTATAAGCACATGCGATGCTGATTTGTTGCAGCGAGAGGTAAATGAACTTGATCACTCGGCTTAGGGCGCGCGTCCACGATATGTGTATTGAGATGTTTAATGTATTCAACGGTGTTGAGCTAGATCATCTCGTCACACAAAGTTCGAAAAATGTATTCAATCAGTCTGCGCCGGGAGTCTTGGGTGCAAATTTCAGTATGTAAAATGTACTCTGTGGGTTCAAATACCACTCAGGAAAAACATACCTATGACGAACACTTACGAGTATGTTGGTTCTGTGTCTGGATGCTAATATTATTTATTTCAGTATGTATTTAAAAATATCCAAGTATGTTAATATATTAGTCTCTGACACCCATAGTGCTCTGTCTAGTTTGGAGTCGGAGACCGTGTGTCAGTGAGCATGATATTTATTTATTTATAGGTTATAGTGAACGCCCCCCCCAGCTTCGCTCGCGTGGAATTAGACATAACAATAGTTTCATTTACGCCTAGTAATATTATATAACTTATGTCACTCAGTGAAGATGCAATATGTAATGGTGAAAGAATTTTTGAAATCGGTCCAGTAGTTTTTGTGTGGAAACATTACACTCTTTATAATATTAGTACCTATAGATTGAACCGGTCAGTCACGGTAATACAAAGTGAATCGACTGTCAGAAAACGATACTATATCATACGAAAACGGTTCATGTATCAGCCCATCACGCAGTACCACACGACGTATCGCATGCACTCGGTAGATGCAACAGTGAAAGTGCATTGCGAGGTCGTGTCCCGCGTATCGTGTGTCAGCTCCCTCCGCTGCTTCTGGGTGGTAGAACCTATGTGCGTGTCGCCAGGGCAGCAGGGCAGTGTAAAAAAAATCCGGCGGGTCTAAGCTTAGCGAATGAACAGCGATTCTCGTGCTAACAAAATTTTCATGGAATTAAATGTAAAACACTAGGACTTGAAGGTCACTGGAAACGCGAGCCGAATGAATCGAGGCACCTTACAAACTATAGTGCACCATCTTTACCATGGCCATTTCTTTTGACAGAACTGCCAAAGTAGGAAGAACCGCTTATTGATTGATACAATAAGAGGCTGCAGGCCGGTATCATTAAAAGGAATGAATTTGGTAGATTTTACATTCTTAATTTAATTATAGGGATCTTTTACATTGAAAAGGACTGATTTTACAAGCTCACTTTAAGGCTCTCTTGTGTTTGTGCATCGGTTAATAATGAATATGAAAAAAATTAAAATCTTTTATTTTGCGGACAACCAAGATCCATGGATGTTAGTATACAAAAGACTTATAAACTATGATAATAAAAATAAATAAATTGGTATCTATATGAATTAGTATTGTACACTAAAAGTTGGATAAGAACATTCAACTGCTAGCTTGTAGATTCAAAGGTAGAGCTAGTATGTATGATTATATTAATTGTACTAAATTGTGTATTTCTTACTCAACAATGGCATATTGTTCGCTATTTAGTATTTATTCATTAAAAAAAAATTACAATTCATTGCGAGACTAGAGATTTTATCGATTCGCTCTGCGTAAATCCGTTAGATGCAGAATGGCTGGTAAAATCATTGCCTTTAAATTTTCCAACATTTCGAAATTGGCGGGAAAATTGAATTACATATTTAAATTTTTCGCGAAATTTCTGTTGATCTGTGCAGCGGTGAAATTGATTCTGACTAAGAATTAATTTCTTCTTGTAGGAAGGAAACTAAAATAAACGAAACTAAATACTAAACAAAGCAGAGTTATAAGACATAAAAGACGTAAAGGATTTTTTTTATCACGCACATGTCTGTCTTGCATGCAATCTTCACGCGTGCCACGATCACCTTGATCCAAATCTTCTTTTTTGTTATGGCAATTAAACTCGCTAACAAAAAAAAAAACATTAATGTCAATGCCGTGAGTACATTTTAATTGTATTTTTGTGAATATGAACGCGCGATTTTACGGTACGATGACATTTAAGGTTCGCGAAGATACTTTGCTGTGATAGAATTATTCAGTGTTTAGGTATTCACAGAGTAGCATTAGAAAAATTTGGTTAAGCTACATGCGCAATGAAACAGTTCACCTTCATTCGAAATTCGAACCAATTTGAAATCCGAATTTAAAAAAAATCAGCAATTTTAATGGGCTCCTGTGTGGCTCGCGTCAATTCAATGTGATCGACAGAGGGGCGCGGTCGGTTTGTGGATGCGTGACCGCTAGTGTCAAAAATTTCATGGGCGCTACGTGCTTCGGAGGGCTCGTAATGCCGACGGTCCCGTTTTTTTAAATAGTAAAAAAAAACAATCGTTAAGCCTTGTCGAAGACGTTCGTGTGGCTTGAGAACATTCGACACTGAGTTGGCCACTAACCAATCCGCATTGGAGCAGGGTGGTGGAGTATCTAGACCTATCATAAATGTGTCTGCGAGGGTCACCCGTGCCCAGCAGTGGGACGTCTATAGGTTATAGCTTTAACTATCATGGCGTTTCGCCTACATGTAACACATTATGAATTCAAATAAGGAATTATGATATCGTAACTAGAATTCATGAGTGGCTTAGGTGCAAACTCATGGCAATACTTGTTTAGTTTTAACACTTTCTACTCGTACAAAAGCACCAATCTGGTTTATTTAGCAAATTAATATTTACATAACACCGTGGGTATATCTACCTTATAGGAAAAGGATGCTGTCACTTGAAGTAGGCTGATTATACATGTTTGGCGAGAAATGGCATTTATTGCATTAAAGAATCTTTGTGACCCTGTTTAGATTTGGTTACGTGATAATTGGCATTTAATTATATAACAAAGGATGTTTAGAGTCTCATAATTTACCATAATATCCTGCCTGTTATAAAAAACGCGGACTATGTTAGTAACACTGGCATATAACGTTAAAAAACAAACAACTACGGTGAATGGAAAATGAAATTTGTGAGCGCGAACGCACGCTGCATTATGTTATTTATTAGTTAATTTAATTAATAGTTATTTTAATTTCAAGTTATTCAATATTTTAATTTAATGTTATTATATCAAGTAATTTCAATTAATAGTTATTTTAATTACAAGTGACTCTTTCTTTACAATAATTAAATTACACCTCGTCGAAAACTCTAAACACAACAAAATCAACTCGACTAGTTGTAGATAAAAATCTCCAACTTACCTGTATTATCACTGCTAGATAATGGTATCTTATATTTAACTTTATCGCGTTCTATTGATCTCAATTTGCAAGTTGCTCTCAAAGGGTCGGAATAGTGAACTGTTTTTTTTTATGGATACAAGATAGCAAACGAGCTTGCAGCACCACCCATCCGCTGCCGCCCATGACAACTGTGACTGAATTTGAACAAGACTCAATTAGGGACTGGGATGGTTAGTCCAACTTTATTAGTTGAGAGAGTTAATTAGACCATTAGTTGGTCAGTTCGTTAGTAGGCTATCTAATGTCGGCGCAACTTGCATACTAAGATTGGTGACGCCGATGATAAGTTAGTTATCCGTAATCGGTATCAAAATTTCATTTGAATTGATGATCGCGAGGCTTGGTCGATATCAACTGATTGCAACAATCGCATGAGTAAATATCTTCCTGAATATCATCAACCCTTCAGTGTTTCGAAGGGTACGGTAAACTACGCTTTGGTCGCTCCAATGCAACACAAATAGCATCTAACTGACGAGTCTTCAGAACTACGAAGGACTACAGCTTACTCCACCACGCAGTAGGGTTTAGTTTAGTGGCCAACCCTATTGTCGGTTTTAAGACCGCCCGAAGCCATGCGAAAAAAAACTTTAGGCAGTAGGCGACCGATATCCAACTCTTTAAGACAGTGTGAGAACTACTAACGGGACTCTCCTGGACTGGAGATACTTGAGCCCTACATTTGACATACATCGATTCAACGCAATCAGAACAAAACAAGTTTAATCTACGTCAATGAAATGTCGTTATATCCGCAATCAGTGTATATTAGTGTTGTCTCTCTGTATACATGAACGACATACATGGCAAAAGCCTGATACGTAACCCATTGTAACGTCGGACCTGCCGCGTTTCCAATTAAGGCTTTCCCGCTATCTGTATCGCCTATCGCATAGGCAGTCTGTGCGCGACCTTAGTTTCAATCGCACGCGCGTAAAAAACTATTGAAACAATTGCACTCGCGCCAAAATTGAAATTCCTTATTCAAATATTATGCGAACTGTGTGAAACCTGTGAACTTTTTTAAATTGAGAAACATTGAATGTTTAATTTAGGAACACGTCAAAAATAATAATAGTCGTTAAACTAAAATTAAACGTGTAGATTTTAAAACCTAGTTTTAAATTGTTAGTTAGTTAATTAATGAGTTACTTAATGTAGAATTATATTAGCGTAGAAGTGTAAGTGATGTGATGTTCTTCATATTATTGTGTACCTGTTTGTTAGTCTGTTAAGTGATGAGGTTTTCCTTGCATTTGAAATTTCAACTATTATTAAATTTAGTTATATGAAATTATCGTATGATGATGATGAGGCAAAATGCGTCTAAACTTTCCCAATTATGTCAATAACGAGATGTAGAGAGATGTTAACAATTCAGTGTTAAATGTTGAATTGTTTGCTGGATTCATGTAATCTATGGGTCACTCACTACCTACGCAAGGTTCTCTTTTCAACTAATAAGGAGATTTAAAAAGATCATAGTTCCCAAAGCTCGCGCTGGTTAAATACAGAATTTCTGACGTTACATCAAGGGGATGTCACTAAAGACGACGGCACGGTGCCTATCCTTACAAAAACACTGACGCTACAGGGCAAACACAACAAACACTTAAATTGTTTGTTGCACTTGTTTGCTGCATCAAGGGGTGGATGTTTTCTTGAAATTTATAGAGACCTCTGATACAAATACAAATACACTTTATTGTACTCCGCAAGAGAAGTATGAAAAAAAAAACAGTAATACTAAATCAACATTAGTACTAATGTACTCGTACGTTTTACTTATTACAAAAATAACCATCAAAATCGATTCATTATTGGCTGAGAACTCGCGTAACATTAAAAAAAAAAAACATTCGAATTGGAAACCTCCTCCTTTTTTGGGAAGTCTGTTAATAAAGCAATTCTCATTATAATCACTGTCTGTAAAGGTCTGTCCTTAATTGGTCTCATTCACGTAAACTCCCGCATTGTCTCATGGTATTTTCGTTCCTCAGGCCCAAAACAGAAAAATCTTTAAATTGTTATTTGAGTGGCTGATTGATATCTGAAGAATATTTTCTCACATGCGACATCGATTTGAGTTCGATTAAGTTGGTAAAGTAATCTTGCTAACTGGAAACTGCAAACAAAGTCGATAAATAGTTTCCCGTCAGGATCGAATTATTCTAATTGTTTCAACTAGGTATTCAAAGGGCTTCTAAATTTTTTTTATTTAAGAAAATGACGATTTCACAAAACAAACCAAAAGATGATTCTTTTGTCTAAATCGGCAGATTATTTGCAATTCAAAAACAATTCTCTATAAAACCAATAATTCGAACCAGAGACAAATCACGGCATTTTTTCCAATTTGCATTTACACGTTGAGCCGCGAATTAATGCATATTCATCGCGCCTTTAAACATCTTGTTATGGCAGTTTTGATAGCTTTTTAATGGAAAAAATGCATTTATCATTAAATCATTCGTACTTAGCTTGTTATTCTGTGAATAGGCGTAGAAAATACTGTTTTTATATCTCATCATAAGTTTAAACATTAACGAGGGAAATGAGCAATATATTGTCTTGATGTCTGAATCTGAATATATCTAGGTAGTGAAAAACGTTTCGTTATGATTAAACAATGTAAGGTGACTTTAATATCTGTAGTTTTTCATATAGAATAATAAGGAATAAATCACTAAACTAATATTTAAGCGGGTTCTGACTCAGTGGTAGCTTCGTATATACAAAGAAGTCAATCCTTACGTATTCTTAAATTTCTAGATCCATCAAAGCTTCCTCATTGGTCTAGTCGCAAACGTGACTGCTAGAAATCCTGGGTTTGACTTCCAGGTCAAACAAAGTATAATTGAGTTGTTCTAACTAGGAATTGTGCGCTTTGTACACCAATGGGTTCACCACCTATATAAGGGGCCTTACTTAACTGGTGAAAATTGTAAGTTGTACTACACTGTTCTACCTACAAATTCGGGGAAATACAGTTGTGATTTGATTTGAACATATTCCTAAGTCAAAGATCCATTACTCGGCAGACAGATTCACATTTCTCTCTAGGTATGAAAAGTGTTAATCCGCTATTTTCACTCAACACTACAATCAACAATCGACAGTAGAAGAAAGACAACGGTTAGAAGCTTTAACAGTTAACAAGAAAAACGTGAGAAGTTGATTCTTGTGCTGTCTGTGCATCGGGCGATGGCGATGGGCATTGACTGCTTTTTTACACTTTTACGTTTGACTAGGATATTTTCCAAGTTTTGTGTTTGGAAAATTGTAAAAACTTTTGTAATAATTAGCACTGCAACCAGGAAATTATAGAAATTATTAAAATTGCTACTGCATGGCTGTCACGAGCTCTTAGCTATCATATTTTTTTTTTTTTCAGTGTGTAAAGATACAAATCGATTAATGTGATTTTGCATGAGGATAGTTGAAGAGCTCCAATGGAACAATTACTTTAAAGTTATATGGATTCAGAAATCTTAAATCACCTTTTACATATTTTTTTAATTGTATGTTAACATTTTAGTTAAGTGTTATTTAACGCTCTAAACAGAGAGAAGATTTTAAAAACGTATCAAGCCCAGTATTTCAAATATTATCTGACTATCTGTAAAGGAAGATAAACTGCCCAAAGATACCATATTGCATCAACTGATTCCAAAGTGCTTAGTAACCACTGAAGTTATCATAGCGCTTAACCGAATAATCTTATAATAAACGAAGGAAGCAGGTACGATTTCATTAAACAGAATCGTACAGACATACAAAGTTGTACATAAACCACCCTAACTAACGTAACTATTGAATAACGAAGCTTGAATAACGTTTCAAGTTGCATGGAAATGCTCTTTATATGTTTTACAACGAAACCTCGCGTGCGATGTGTCACCCGCGATGCCGTGAGCGCTTCGTAGGCCCAATATAGTAATGGTGTCAAGGATTCTTTAATACACCCACTAATACAGCTTTTTACAGTCTTTAGCACTTCTCAACCTCATTAGCGTTCGAAACAACGATCAAGTTCTTATGGAACCTTGCGCGGGCGCATGATGCGTTTGTCTGCGACGTGTCTTCGCCTTGTATTGCTTCACTTTCGATGTGGGTAGTATCACAGGATCTACCTCTTATTCCATAAGAGGCAGTTATGGCGTTAAGGTTGGCTTTCTCTAGATGAGACACCACACGCCTACTTAAGTTATATGTAATTAAAACAATGAAGATACACTTATTTCAAGAACATATAACCTGAAATCATAGATTTTGGCATGCCTTATAATATAGGTAATTCACTGCAAAACAGGCCTGAGTACAAACTTGGCGAGACGCGGTGTCCACTCGAAGACGTTTCTTACCTAACGGTTTTCGTCGAGCGACGTGGCCTGCCCATTGGCACTTCAGCTCACTGATCCTTCGAGCTATTTCGGTAACCTTCATTGGTCTACGGATTTCATTATTGCGATTCCTGTACCGTAGAGAAATACCGAGCAAAGCTTTCTCGATAGCGCGCTGAGCGACTATGAGCTTGCGAATAAGACCGACGTTAAAGGTAATAGTTATCATTCTAAGTTTTTGGATGGATTTGTAACAAGCCATCCATCAATCAGATACTGCTGCATTATAGCTCCCAGGCAGCCTGACTTTTTTCGATAAACAATTATCCTCATAAATCAATCAATAATAAGCTAAAAATAAAATACACAAAGCTAACAAATCATATATCTAAAGCTTCCTCATAAATCACTAGTGGTGAAAATCGCATTAAAGTCTGTTCAGTAAATTTTTAAAAAACAGAGACGCAGCGCGGAATTTTGCTTTATAAATTGATCGTAGGTATAAAAACAGAGAGATGCAGCGCGGGATTTTGCTTTATAATGTGCAGTGATACTCGTATATCAGAACGGTGATGTGTATTCTCCTTGACTATCTTCCTTACATCGCGTAAGAGTATCCTCAAGTCAATCGATATCGGATCGGCGACGCAGCTAAACGGATCAGATGACGCTGTAAACCCTCACTTAAAGTGCTTCCTGGCCCTCATTGGTGCCACGTGTACGGTTTTCTACTGTTTTGTTCTTTAACCTCCATGTTAAGGGAGATTCATACTTATACCACCCTTTCTTAGTCCCGCTGTTGGGAGAGACCTTAGGCCTTAGTCCACCACGCTGACCAAGTGTGGATTGGCAGATTTCACATACATTTTGTAAATGCTGTAATGTTAGATTTAAGATTGTGTATATTATAAAAAAATAATTAAAAACAAATTTAAAAAAATTCGAACGTTATGGAGAACTCTAGCATGCAGGCTTCCATAAGATATTATCCTAAACCGTTACAGCAGGTGACATAATTTTTTTTAAATAGCTTCTATCTTCTGCCAATGCTGCGTGCCGAGTTCAAATCAAATAAATGGTTAGCTGGTAGAGAATGCATTATGCATTAAGCTCGCTATTTGTCCCACCTAATTAGTTTTTTAATGTGGTTCAATAAAGTTTAAATAAATAAAGCCGGACCGCTCGAGTGAGAGACGAGTTCGATAGCCACTGGCCAATATTCAAATAATCGAACAGTTCAACAGTAACAGAACAGTGCAAAATTAAATTAATTGTTTTCTATTTAGCAGATAACGAAGGATATAAAATCGCAAACAAATCGCAAACAAATAAACCAGTCGAAACCAATAAAGAGAATACAGATAAAATAATCGAAAACACAAACAGGAAGAAGTTACAAATACCATAGACTACTTGCAAATTATACATGCAATGATTCTATTCCGAGTAAGGGACATGGTATGGGATAGGATCCATCCCATAAGTCACTGCGGTCTAAAAGATCTCTTACAGCTAGAATGGGATTTCTTTACTAATATTATATAGAGGAAACATTTGTTTGTAATGTTTTCACACAAAAACTACTGGACCGATTTCAAAAATTCTTTCAC
>DWTT01002026.1:0-10616 GCA_018250895.1 Carterocephalus mandan | reverse complement strand
TTACCGCTCGTGCTGTGATTGTCATGTCGACTTACCGCTCGTGCTGTGATTGTCATGCTGCCTGTAGTCATTCCTCTCCGGCGACGGCGCCAGGTCGCTGCCGATGCCCGAGCTGCCCCCAGAGGACTCCAGCTTGCGTCTCGCGTTCACTCCCACTATATTCTGGTTGAGGCACCGGCGGGTATCGATGTTGCTCAAGTTGCCCTTCTGCCGGTGAACGGTGTCGTAGTCGCGAGGCGGCAGGAGGATTGGGCTCTTGCCTGGAATTGACGTTAGTCTATGAGCTGATGGTAATGGGTAAAGTTTTATAAATGGTATTAAAGGTTCGTTTGCAAGCAGCTTGTGGCTACTACGTGCGATTAGCTGCTAGATTCTCCAGTGCATTTATGGACTTCGGCTATGTAATGTTCCAACTACAAACAGTATAGCTACTAAAATGCTTACACTACCAATTAAATTTATGTGTGCACATCGTGCTGCAACCCATAGACGTTCCACTGCTGGGCACGGGAATCCCCACAGACAAATCTGCGGGAGTTCTAGAGCATAATCCACCACGCTGCTCCAATAGAGATTGGTGGAGGGGTTAGTGGCATACCAATGTCGAATGTTCTCAAGCCGCCCGAAGGTCTTCGACAAGGCTTAACGATTCGGTTTGTGAATGGGTGACCGTTAGTGGAAAACATTTCATGGCCGCTTCCGTTCTTTTGGGATACGTTAAGCCGTTGGTCCCGGTTGTTTTCAATTGCAATAACAATCAATAAGCCTTGTTGAGCACCTTCCGCCAATCCACATTGGAGCAGCGTGGTGTAGCTTACTCTAGACCTCCCACAGGCCATAGCTGCAGAGACCTGTGCCCAACAGTGACGTCTATGTAGCTTACCTTAGCATAGTGACTTCATAGTGCTCATCAATTTGTGAGAAGACATTTATAGTTTCGATTAAATTCATGAATGTAACAGCAAAATTATTATTTGCGTTAGGTTTGCAAGAATCCGTTTATCACTACTATGTATTGAATTGAATTGAGTGATAAAATTACTAAGCATAAACCACTACCGAGTTAGTCCAAACTAGCGCAGAACATAAGCACAACACGAACTAATGACAACACTATAATAAAAAATATATATACATATACATCATCTTATATAGATAGATGGTTAAGGGTAAAAAAGTAGCTACGTGATGGTTGGTCAAAATTCTAATGACTAATGCCGAACTCTATCTAAAGTATTCTCCCATTTTTTAATTTACATTACTACTTAACATAACATAACACAATACAGTAATATTAATACTTAAGTACTTAATGCTTAGATGTAAGTAAAACTTTTTTTGTGTTTAGTATAGATACGTACTAGAATTTGTAATGATGGGTTTTAATTTATTACATTTTTATTCAAAGTGTTGAGTTATGTTAGGAAAGTTTTAATATTTTTTTATTTATTAAGCCTTTGGAACGGACGAAGAAATAAATTAAATGATTTATTCCTCGACATTAATTACCCAGAGATATAAAAAAAATTATTTGTTGGTGCGGTCGGAATGGTTGCAACATGGTCTATACCGGTCTATCACAGTTTAAACAGTTTAATTGCAAGGGTGAGGTGCGCCCGTCAAACATTTACGTCAAAAGTAGACATTTTTTCGTTTGGCAATCAACTCAACAAAATGTATATACATAGTATTTTTTAACGTATTTAAAGTCGGATTATTTTACCACGCCTTATCTGTTGTTTTCAATCGTAACGTGAATAAGCATTCATTATGGAAATTTTTATTTCAGATCGGATACAACTGATAAAACTTAAGACAAAACTAATATTTACTATGGACATCGATATCTAAATGACAGTACCTACCTATGTCTTTGACGTATTCGAAACAGGTAGGAATACCGCTTAGGTCACGTACTGAATGTTTCTGGATTCTGATAAATAAAACCTGATATTCGTCTTTTGATATATTTATTGTTTCATAAAGTATACCATTCTCATATCATATTCTCACAATTTATGTATTTGGGTAACAAGCAGTGGTATTATCATTTTTTGGCACCAGTCCACACGTGGACGTATTTGGGCTTCCGAAATTTGAATAGTTTACAAATTTGAATGAGTTCCATTTTCAAATTCAATAATTCGTTTTTAATTTTTTTTTTATAGTAGGTAAGTGGCCAGTTCCAGAAACTTTCAGTATGCCCCACGTATTTGCGGCCTTAGTTTTTTTTGGTGTTACGTTCATGTATTTTTGATAAGCTCGTATATGTATGTATAATATGTGTATATTACTAATAATGATTTACTGTATTACCATAATGATTTATTTTCGTATAGTGAACAATAAAGCTTAAACATACTAAAATACGAACCATATACCATGCATAGCGATTGTGCACCATCTACGGTACGCCGCGCAGAAGCAAGCTACCTACGTTAAACTGAAAGTTGACTGACCTAATCCCTTTTTACCTGTAGACAACTTTTGCTTCAACTCAGCTGCCAAACTGTCATACAAGTTGGCTACACATCGCTCCTCATTGCTCCCCGAATCTGATCCTCTTGACACTTCGCTCCCTAGCGACGAGTCTGGGGGTTTCTTTGAGGAAGGCAACGCTCCTCTCATCTGGAGTTTCCTCTCGATGTCGGCAAACTTCTTCTGGTTTTCTGGTCTTTCGATCAGCGCTTGAAGGTGTGTGTACAGCATCTCAGCTGTGTGGTCTGAGTCACATCTGCGAAAGAGAACGATGTTTTAATATCAACAGGCGATATCTATTAATGTATACCAGCGATGTTCATTTGAATGCTCCGTTGAAGATGGTGGTATTTACTCAGAAACTACAACTTCAAATCAACTTATACCAAAGAATACCAAATTTACAGGACCGGCTGTCTGGTTACTAGGAACATATAACTTCATACTTCAAGTTACGAGATCATTAAAATTAGGACATTGTGTACTGATATTAAAGGATATCAGAATAGGCTAAATGAAAAAAAATCCTGAATTACAGAATACGTTCGGTATATAAAAACATCGTTTTAAAAAACGAATGATGTAGATAACAAAACTAATATGTAGATTTTTTTAATATTATTGAATTGTCATCGGTCCATGACAAGTGTGCAAAGTTTCAAATTAATCCGACGTTTTGAATTTGGCGAAAATCACGTTCAAAGATTCCGTTACATAACATACATAGATACCTACCTACATAACAAGCTAATAAAAGCGTGTTAAAAGAGATGAAAGGGCCGGTCTGTAATACGTTTTCCGCTGTTATTGGTTATCATTAGCTATAATAGGCTTAATAATTGAGCTAAATATGCTTAATGTCTATCGACATTATATGCGTCAATACACTAAGCGCGGGTGATTAATACGTCGTAGTATGTTATTTATTATAATAACCGCTAGCAACAACCTACGCGGACAAGGAGATCCTTCAAATCCTTGGGAAACAAAAAGTGACAAAAAATACTATATTAAGAGTTAGTTCTACTACATACTCGTAATACATTATTTTTCTACTCTGAGAAATAATAAGAGATTTATTAAAATTACTCTCTTCTACACTTTAACTTACCAACATATGTCTTGCTGTTTAAAATAAACAATTTTTTCTACTTCTTTTTGTACATACTACAGTGCTAATTACCAGGCGAACAGCGTTTACGAGGTCAATCCGAAGTATTCCGGAGCCTATAAGGCAAACGCCGATAGTTTCCACATCAGGTTCGCTGAGATTCTTTATACCAAGTCTGGTATGGGTTGGGGTCTTATTGAAAAGTGTCAATTTTGATTGGTTAAAAAGACAATCTTAAAGTTGACGCACTAAAACATCAACAAGGACATCGCTTCACTCCGAAAATCTATCTTAAGATGACGAACTTAGGGAGTCACATCGCTTCACTCCACGCCGTGTATTGGTGGACGTTTTTGCTAGCTTAATTTTTTGTAGCTAACAAGTATCAAATAATAACATTTTCATAAAGAATTAATTAATTATAAATAGTTACAACTAATTTTTTGTGAGTTTAATAAACTCTTCAATAACCGTACAAAAAATCGGCAAATCATAAAGGCTGCAAGTTCGTACGATTAATTTTGTGATTGTCTCTGAGATTTGTGCACTATAAAAAGTCTCTGTTGACGACTATTTACTATAAACCGATTAAGCGTATCATTTATTAATTCCTGCAAATTTGCTGTGCAAAAACTGAAAATCAAATAGGCCTAAAACAGAAATTATATATTTTTTAAATATGGAATAGAATATGGGATCTTCTATGTGATCGGAGCCGAAAAATAAACTCTAAGTACATAGTTAGTTACGAAATATATTACGCAGTAAGGATGTATTAAATAGCACGGTGAGCGAATGACAAGTTTTTATATCGCCTAGCCCGTGCAATACCGGATTCGCGAGGAATCCCGTTGCGGCCCAGTGTGGCGTTAAAGCCTTCCATAAGAGGCTTAGCGACCTAAATTGCTAAGCATACATGTACTTTAGACACGCAAGAATAAATTATCGATGGTGACAGCTTTGATCGCAGGATATCAGCTATAGGATTTTTATTTGTATGTGTTACATACGGGGTGCTAAGTGAACAATTCGTATGGAATCACAGTCGTTTTGTTACAGCATAATGTCTTTATTAAAGTGGTTATATTTGAAATAAACTCTCAATTATAAACTACTTCCTTAGAAAATTTCATTCATAAAAATCTCTGATTTAGGCAATCTTCTCTACTGCTCTTCGCTAATTTAAGGAAAATGCGAAAATCTACGCATCGTGATACCTATACGGACTTAAGGGAAAATGGTCTAAGTGTGGTGTAACAGAGTAGTTTTTACAATTCTAACTTTTTATTTTTTAAATAATTTTTTTGTAATATACCATGATTAAATGTTACATGAAAGGGTGGACTTAATCCCAGTAGACATTCTTTCCCAATTCACCCAATTCTTTAGTGGTGGGAAACAATATCCGTGCATTGACATGCTAGTATCGATATCGACGTGACGTTACGAAACGATCGTACGCAAAGCGTTCGCACACAAAAGTCAAGAGCCGCATACCTAAGTATTGTGAAGTGAGTGGTAGGTACATAGTAGACAGGTACATAATGTCAAAGTTGAACGATTATTGCCAAGGCTTCAGCTGACTTTGAGTTAGGAGCCTACCTACTGCGCTGTCGCGCTTAATTTGCATTTGCCGCGGAAATTTAGGACAAACATTGTTGTGAGAGATCTTTAGTCATCGGCAATTTAAGCGTTAACACGAATACATTTCATTGAGCGCCCGTCAAATATTTTGACAAATAGTAAATTATAATTCATAACACGGCTTAACGAAGTCAATTATATGAGTTATTAAGTTTTAGTAAAAAAGTATGTAAGAAAGAATGCAGGAATAAATCATGAATTGGACTCAAGGACAAGTATAAATTCAGATACTTAGTATAAATGTTAAATATAAAATTTTTATTTTTTCCAAAGGTTATTCCAGAGGTTTCCTCCGACTTAGTTGGCAGAGTTAGTAAGTCGAAGTAGCAACGGGCACATCGATTGAACGACTGATAATTGGTGCGGAAGAAAAGTCGAGAATCAAATTTTTGTTTGTTTTATAATTTATAATTTTAAGGTTAGTACCTATTTCATTACACAATACATTATACATGCTGTTTTTGATGATGATTTAAATAAATTTCTGTTTCAAATGGAGACCTCGACTCGACTCTGAAAATGGGCACAGGGCGCCCTTCGACAAGGTAGACTGATCTAGACTGATCTTCGACAAGGTATATCTGGCTGATGGATGGATGAATGGAATAGCACTTATGGAAAATAATTGAAGACTAATGTACCCGGTAATCAATTCAGTTTTATGCTAAAAACAATTAACACAATTGCCTATGAAAAAATAGCAAACAGCTGAAATGGTATACTACATAACTAAGTTGATTTTAATGTAAAATATTTACACAATAGATACATAGTGATTGATTACACTTTTAATTTAAGTATAACAAGTTGTGATTGTTATATTGCCTTGTTGATTAATAGTCTGTGTGATCAATGATCATATCTGTGCGTTACTTACTGGCTGTACCTTAACAGCTTTCGACGGATGTGATGCAAGCCAAATATCTGAACGCATGAATGGCTACAGTTCTACCATAGAACCAAGTACATACTTATTAGCATATTTTGCTCCTATAACATTGAGTAATCGCTGTGCCATTACACTTATATTTTATTCATTACGATTGTTATGATGCTTTTGATGAATGTACGAGTATGTTTGCTCTACATTCTGCTGGCTGGACTAGATTTGTGTGTTGTTGCCATATGTAGGTTAATATTGTGATTTATGGATGTCATGTTTTTACGAAATAATTGAATATTTGAGAGGCAATTAACTGTATCTCAGGTTATTATAAAATTCATCCACAAATCATATTAAATGCACTTCCACTTAGAAATAATGGTATAAAATTAATCTTTCTGATTGAAAACTGACCGATTTAATCACAATTTGAACTTAGACTCGAGTACAAAAATGAATCTGCCAAATAAAAGTATTTTCGGCTCGTTGCCACTGATAAATGATTAATGTGGTGATAAAAAGAAAAAGGATAATCGATTTCATACAACCTTAATTTCGCTTACACTAGGCGATACAACTTTCAATTTCGTCACAGCCATCCGTGACGAACTAAAAAATCGTGTCAGTATAATAAACACGAAAATTAATTAATTGACCATAATAACACGAGTAACATTCAATGCCAGTCGACTTTATGGCTGCCAGTTCAATGATTCGGAAAATAAATAGATACTTAAGTATTAATAGGGCCTCATTGCGGCATGTGATCAGATATGTCAATAGACCGACAGATATGTCAAATAGGTATTTTTACTAGGTGGTTGAATGTGTGAATTGTCGACTAAAGAAATCAGCAAGACAGGAGGCCTCGATAATTGGAAAACGTTTCGAATTGTTCTTTAATTTCTATACGTGTCCACCGATTGTCTCGCCCCCAGCTATTATCGTGTTTCGATTCACAAGCTAAAGTATCTACGCGTATACAATCCTGTACGGTTGTATTATTATTAGTATTGAAGCTCAATCTTTTTCTTCTCAAAACTTAATGTTGTCGTTATTACATTTTAGTTAGTATTTATAAACACCGAAACCTTGGCATTCGTACGATGAAACCAGCCTAGATAGTGAGTCAGAGAAACAGGATTCAGCACACATCAATACTATCATTGCGCAAACCCGTTCCAAAGCCACGTACCTACCTATTTACCTTGCAATACAGGCTATAAAACGTTTTTCTTTAAAATTGCGGTTTTATTATGACGTATCTATGTAAATTAATATTGACTGCGTTGCAGCCTTTTAGCGAGCCATTGCTGGGAAAGGTCTCTTACAACAGATTCAAAGTGATTTATTTTTCATTTTATGGCATTTATAGGCTTAATGAACGTCATTCAAATTTTATCTACCGCCGGTTCGCAAGATTGGTGCTACTGTACTGATAGGAACACGGCACAGTATGTACTTAACCTACCACATATTATAAATACGGAAAACCAAATACATACATGTAGGTATTTATGTATGTATGTATATATGCACTTTGTATATAACTTTCTTCAATATTTATATACCTATAAATTTTTTTTCTCTCTCGTTATTAGTTTATTACGCCTACCTCAACTTTTCTTATATCACCAAGAGTTGACTGGTAGATAATACCTTTTGGCACTAAGGGCGCTCATTGTAGATAATGCAATAAAGGTAATAATAAAAACAACAGGCATTGGTTTTAATATTAAATGGTATGCGGGCGCATAGCTTATGCGGTGTTTCAAAGTTACGTGGCCCACCTGGGTCGCACAGCTCAATACTCATAAAAATTCTGTATTACTTTCACCAAAGTTGTCACCAGTTTTTGTAGAAAAAGTCTTTTGTTGGCCACCGCGAAACATGTTTGGGCGCTAAAAACCCGGTTCAATGAATTGATAACAGGCCGTGGAGAGAAAACAAAATTGTTCTCCAAATATTATACCATTAGATACTAGTAGCTGCCAATTATACACTTCAAAAATGTTTACCAACCTGACAATAAAGTTTTCCTTTTAATATTATTTTAGGATTTTGTACATTTAAATGAGTCAATCTATTTATTATAATATGAAATCATTATCTTATTATTATATTACGAGTACTAACTACATAATTATTAATATGATGTCATTTATTTTGTTTCGTTCGATATTTTATTCTTTTGTTTACACCTACACTACACCGCTATTTCTCACCACCACCAAAGGTATGACTGGTAGAGAATGCCAAAAGGTATTAAGTCCACCTTTTGTAAAAAAACAAACACAATAAAGTGTAAATAAATATTATATAACACCGAAATCTTCATTGCACAGACATTTTAAATAAAGTCTAGTTAACTTCTGGTAGCACCTGTCAAAGGTACTACAGGTAGGTAGACAGCCGGGCAGATACCATCACGGCCATGAAATTTTAATTGCCTTTTTATGCCGTTGAACTGAAAAGCCTATATCTACTGAACTAGTGACTTAGTAGCAATGCGTTTTAGACCAAACTTAAGTTGCCTACTAATTTGCTGAACGTATGTCGATTGTTACCGACACAAGGCAGTGAACAATTCCTTCCTTCCCCTTAGGTTTTACCCTACTCACAACTCACTCAAAAAATAAACTGTTTCGGTTACTATAATGCGATGACATAACTAATTCAAGAGATAAAATTTGTTACGAGCAAAATTACTGATCGCTTTTAAAAATTGCATTCATTCGCGCTGATGTCATTTTATATTTACTTTATTTTACCAGCGTTCGTTGCCCAGCTATGAGTGTTATGACAAAAACTGTTGACGCAACACAACAATCAGAAGAGTTGTCTATTTCTAAAGTTTCATTGTTTATTTGTCAACTTTCTTTTAGTTAAAGTGTTGATTCTTGTTCCTGCTAATGAGTTCATTGACATCCCGATGATAGTTTACTGAAATGTGTTTTGGTAATTTAAATCGCCTAGGTACTTCTTTTACAAAAGTGTTTTCGTATAATTTTTCAGTAGGTATCCCTTTTTTCCTACCGCGTACTAGTAATATGGAAAAGTGTGATACATAATTAAAATTTCATGAGAAATAATTTTTTTTTTTCTGTTCCCAAATATGATAATTAACTATTTGGATTGCCATATTTGATAAAAACAGTTGACAGTCATATAGAGTTAAAGTAGAGTTATATTTTTTGTAGTAAATTATCATTATTATGTATGTATATGTATATTATGAACGATTAACTATTTATCCAATGATCAATAGCTAATCCTTAATAACATCTAACGTTAGAAGGGTTTATAATTAAATAAATTATTGGTTACTTAATAAAAGTCAATATAGAATAGCATTATTGGTACTTCCATTTAGTTATTACCTACGTGCGCAATCACCCTAAAGCGAAATAAATGATTTCACTTTGACTTTGATGAAAGTACAGACGAATTAAGTCCATATTAGAAGCTACGTGTAACAGTTCCCAAGGGCACCAAGGGTAATTGTGGTCTGTTAGGAGCAAATCTTTATCGCAGGTCACAAGTACTGGCCTCTGTACTAGCCAACATTAACTATATATCTTAACTCAATTAGAAAGGATAGACTTTCTTCAATATTGTCTATACTTAGATTTAATGTATCCGTGAGAAATATCCACTGTCTCTCATACATACATATTTATTTTATGGTAAAAGAGCTTTATATTGTACGGGTCCTTCATCATTAAACCATGATTTTTTATACCTATAATTATGTAATATAAATTCATGTCCAAAAATATGATAAAGATAAATCAACGGAAAACTTTAAAACAAATAAAATTATTTGAATTATTTGAAAAAATATTTTAGTGTTTAATTGTGAAGTATTTTAGTAATTAATTGCTGAACTATAATAATATATTTCGCGTATTAAAAATCTTATCTATGTAAAAAAAAACTGTGTTGTAAAATGAGTCGCACGAATAAACTATTTAATTTTCAAATACCAGGGTTCGTCGGAATTGGCATACCACCATTAGGAAAACCTTATATGTAAGTAGTTTGAAATGCACTGGAAGATAAGATGCAAATTGAGCTAGTAAGTATAAATCACGCAAAAGCTTCCTAGCTGTTAACGAAGCATCTGAATTATAATGCAATATCTGCAACTATCATTTTCAAGCTCATAAAGTGTGGAATTCATTTTTATGCATGGGCTGTGATTGCTAATTACCGTAAAGGTACGTCCAAAGTATAGCGTGTTAAGGCAGCAAGCGTGGTTTGAACTGCATTCGTAATAGTGTTTTTTTTTCTTCAATATGTTGCATAAGAAATTACTTTTTCATACGAGTATTTAAAATTACAATTTCGATCGATAAAACTATATTGAAAGTTTCAAAGTCGCTGCGACCCATAGACGTCCCACTGATGGGCACGGGTCTCTCCCACAGACACTTCTGCGGGAGGTCTAGATCATACTCCACCACGCTGCTCCAATGCGGATTGGTGGAGGGGTTAGTG
>DWTT01002025.1:0-10617 GCA_018250895.1 Carterocephalus mandan | reverse complement strand
CAGCGTGGTGGAGTATGCTCTAGATCCCCTGCAGCTGTAAATGTGGGGGAGAATCGTATATATTAGTGGGACGTCTACGGGTTTTAGCTATTTAGTTCTTACACCGTACGGGTTTGAGCTGTTTAGTTATTACACTCGCATATAAAATAATGCACAAAATGGTTAATAAATAGGTACATATAAATTAATAACCGTGCGCGCGTTATTTTTAAGCAGAATACAAAACGGCCGCAGTACCTATCTGAATTAACGGATGTAAATTTAATTTCATATAATTTTACGTCGTTATACGTAATTAACTTTTTATGTTTTCAGATGAATTAATGTGCTAAAAGAAGCTTAATAACAAAATATGAGCGTTTTAAAGAAGGTAGCGGCTTCGTGTTATATTTAGATGTTCAGAAATTATACAATTTAATGAACGAATCGAGAAAGGTAAAATTGCAAGGCTACGTCGACACTTCGCCAGTTAACTGTAAGTGCCGCTGCTACTTATTTAATACAAAGCAATATGACATATAATATATATGTGTGTAGGTATATTATGTTAAACGACGCCGTAGCGTGGTGCAGATATACCCTGACTGCCGAAATGCAGGTTCGAATTCCAGCCGGGACACATATTTATCTCGCACATAAATATTTGTACCTACTCCGGTCATAGATGTTAAAATACTTACTTACTAAGCTTGGGAAACTATGAACTCTTTACATAATAAGAGGAGACTGTTTTGAGATAGGTACATACCTAGGTATTTTAGTACTAATAAAGTAATAAATTTTAAAAATGTACTAGCTGTACTTGAAGTTGTCGTAAGAATACAATGCAATCCAATAGTAGACTGCGCAAAATTCATGTTTTATGTTGTTTAATATAATTAACGTTTATCAATGGAATATACTAATTTAATTATCTATAGGTAACAGTCACATTTTTATCATGCACTTATGATTATATTTAGTTATGTGATTGTGTATCTAAACTTGGTGCTATTATAGGAAATCTTATAATGAATATCGTGTATAATCTAAGTGCGGATTATCAGACTTCAGATACCTTCGAGTACATTATGATGAACTCTCAGGCATGCAGGTTTATTCACGATGTGTCCTTCACCGTTATAGCGTGATATTTAATATCTCCAATCGCACATAACTTAAGAAAATTCATTGGTGCGTGCCGCATGGGTTTGAACCTCGACCGTTCGAGAGAGAGGCGAATTCGATAGCCACTGTGTACGAGTCACCCAATAAGCCGATTAAAGAATCAATGATGCAAATAGTATCTATAGTAAAATATGATATAGTAACATCAGCGACGTTGCACTTTCAACGGACTTAAACGGCCACTCATTGCTGACCAAGTGATTTTACAAATTGTTACGTTTATACCAATTGAATCGGGGTTCAATGTGTTTTTAAATAGATTAAACGCAATTCTGCTTTTATGCATGCGAATGGAATCTGTTATGAAAACATGTGCAGATGCTGATGACCATTGTATTTTTCAAATTACCGGCGATTTGCAGAACCGATCCCGCCGGTGCAATAGAGGTTTCATTATGTTTAGAATTGCGTACGGGAATAAACCGATTCATGTGAAACGTTTTTTATAAATAACTTCGTTCAAAGTCAGACTAAGGTATTTCGAAGTGAGCTAGTTAGTTATTTCTAAGCTTAACCGTTTTCTAACTGAGGAATTCTGTCTTTATAATTAAATTTATTTTATCAATTACTTTACATATGTAAAAGTAGTAATTTTTATCTAAAAAATTGATTAAAGCTAACAAAAATCCATACCCATATCATTTCAGATACAACAAACGAGCTTTCCAATCAAAAAATCCCCTTAGTTGCCTATATAGGTACTTATAATAAAATCTTATAAAATCTGTTATTTTATTTTATAATCCAGAATTTCAGTATTTTGCTTTAAAGTAATATAATGTAAAAATACCTTATTATTGATAAATTATGTTGGCTGATAAAGCATAATGAGTTTAATTCACGCTGACAAAGCCGGATAGCAACTAAGCAATTGATGTGAACAATAAAATAAGAGCACATTATTATAGTTAATATTGCGAAGGAAAAAAACGGCTAAGTATCTGTTCCGCCAACCTCGTTAGAAATTACAAGCAAATTGTATATCGTCCGTGCAATTGGAGCGCGGGAACGGAAACTCGGGTTGCGTACGGCGCCGACCGCGGCCGAGGCGGACTTGTTGCTCGCGGAACAAATCCTTTCTGGCGCTGTGTCGCACACTGTACCCCTGTCGCAGCGAAGCGGTGTGCATAAACTACTTGCGGTTAAAATGTGAGGCGGCTTTGCAGAACGACAATTATCCACAAAAACCACGATGTTGCGTTGCACGTTTATAAATAAATACAAATGATGTCGATCTGGTTCTAATCTGTACCAACTTCGAAGGAAAATCCTAAAGCAAGGGTCTTTGCGAAAAAAAAAACAAAAATATATATACAGAACTAGATGATTGCAATCAACAATAGAGATTTTCAATCATCCGAGATATTTTTATGAATATTTTATTTTTTAATCATTTCAACTAAACACTAAAACTGACGAAAGTAAGGCTACCGAATAACTTTAATACAATTATATATCATAATAATTTTAAATAATAACATATTTTGTAATTTCCAGCTTGACTTCAAAATATTACTCGAAGAATATATTGTGTTAAAAATATTTAAATTATTACATGTTTGTTTAATGTAAAGCTAGCGCCATCTATGAGTGCTTTGTTTAAGATGAGTATTTCTATTGATGCATATTATTATATGAATGATGCTTTTAGTATAGTTAATCTTAGTAGAGTTAAGGTCGATTTCAAACAATAGTAGATAGGTTTGGTATAAAAATTTGACTTCACTACTCTAATTTTTTTTTGGTTAAAGACTTATTTTGACAGTTTTCTGTGATGTCTATATAAAATCTTCGTCTTATTACAAATGTATCATTCCTGGTCCTTTCAATGAAATTACACGCCGTAACATGTGGCGAGGTCAAGCAGAACGATCCTTCTGGTCAATATAGTCTCTTGTTGTCTGTCCTTCGGATATCTATAGCCAAGCCATCTATAGTTATAATTATGATAATGCTACCTTGGCTATGTTGGAAAGATGCAAATATGTGAACTGCACAATTATTTTTTTTTGCATTTAAAACCATATTATTAATGTATATCTTATTATCATAACATGAAAAAGTCACGCGTATAAAGTGGCGAGTTTAAACTAATTTACACATGCATACTCGTACAAGTTAAACTAGTACGAGTTCGTACTCGTACAAGTTATAACTGCAGTGCATCATAAGGGCCCCGACATTAATCTAGTGATTTAAGTGCGGCATATATTTGGGTAGAATCAAGAGTTATAGTTATTGGTTTATTGGGTTTAGTTTTTAGATACTACATCATAATTTTAAAAATGGTTAAAGCTTGTAAGCATCTTATAGGTGAGGTGCCCTTACGGGTCACAGTTGATTAGGTCTGAAGTGTAACTCAGCCACAATGCTCCAATAGGCTTTGTAAAGTGGTAATACCTAAGGGTTCGGTACTGAGATCGAAAATTAATCAACGAGTAGGTAATATAGGTTCATAAGTAAAAACATAATTCACCTATCATCATCCATGAATGTTTAAACACTTTAATATCCATATGAGGTTCAGAACAGTAATGAGCTGTGACAAAAGTGTAAGGCCCCAAATGTTAGTATAGCACAAGTTTTAATTTTGAGAGAAGCTCAAGTGGCGATAATGTGTTGTTGATATTCATGAATGATCATAAAATGGATTTTCATAGTTACTGCACGTGCTACCAATTCTAGCCTAAGTGGACAAATGAAAAGCGCTTCCCAGAAGATTAAATGATAAACCGATTCGATAGCATTTTCCATCTAATCAAACACATACCTGATGTGATTCGATTATAAACGAATGCCTCAAATCGGATGTAATGTCCACGAAGTGGCTATTCAGCTAATATACACCGTTCAGTATTCGATTAGTCAGGTACTATTGTGTATTTACCAGATCGTGTTGCGTTTACGGACGTAAACTAGAAGCTATTTGGTTTTCGATTAAAGAGGGCATGCACGATGAAGCATTAAATGCTGAAAGGTTCGGGAAACTTCCGCGGGTATTAGAGTAGCTCTGGATACCTTGACAAGTTAAACACAAATTGACCGCATCTTAAATTTGTCGAATATTACTCGCACCGTTTTAATAGAATTTGCTTTCAATTTTTTTTTTGCTTTTCTTTTAATTTTCGAATAAGTATGTTGAATAACAATAGACTTCAAAACTTAAAATTAAGTCCTCGGAAATTAAACTCGATCTATTTTCTCTTGCTTGCTCGACTCGATCTATTTTCTCTTGCTTGTGAGTGTCGAGTCATTATCAACCGATTGATAATTTTAGGGCAATCTCATTGCGCTGGTTAAATGAGGGGAGTGTTGCAAATCGATCCCATAATTCGAAGGGATCGTCAGTTAAGTTGATACCGATTGTTGCAGTTATAAAATCATTCACACGTGTCGATGCTGATACTTGATAGCCCCTATTTTAACCAAGCACAAACACATATACCTACATGTTCTAGAGTAATTCGCAGGTTGTAGCCCAATTAGTTCTCAGGTGCAATTGACTCGCGATAATCTTTTTCATCTCTAAGTCTGATTTAAAAGATTTTGTGGTATTATCGTTCTGTATACATCACAAAGAGTCTTACGCCAGGGTACAAAAAACTCTAAAGAAAATGATGTGCCAATGTTCCACGTCCAATCACAGGTGCTAAATTAATGGGTGTAGGGTGTACGTGGGCGGATATATGCAGCTTGACGGAATTTAATCACTGCTTTTAAGTTCGCTGATCACGTCGTCAAGACCCTTAATTGACACGAGATTGGTTATTTTGTCGATAATACAAGGTGCTATGTAATCCAGATACGTTTTAAAAACTCTGTTTTAACGAGTTCCATTTTTGTTTGCATAAAATATATTTATACCTGCCCAGGGCCTGCCACAGAACCTTCTATAGGGTTCCTAATCAATAACATTTTAGTTTTAGTCCGGTCCTTTATGACATATTGATAACTAACCTTGACTCAAACTAACTCTTGATACAAAACTATTCCTTGTGGACTTTCATTTTTAAATGTTTAATGTCAATGTTTCGGTTAGTTCTACACGGAAGTGCTGTGTATACAGTGTCTCATTCTTATGTTAAAATCGGGGCTGAGGAAATAAAACCAATCAGGATAGCAGTAAAAATATTTTATGAAAGAAACAAGAGATGCTGTGTGACTAGACGCATATGATATGGCAAGGCATGGAGTCGAAAGTCCTAAAGAGTGGTCAGAAAGAATTCTGGTTAAATGTGTTGTTATGGATTTAAACAAAATTGTACCTTAGTATACAGCGGTGTTGGATTAATTTAAATTTAAGCAAACAAAACGTAATCGCCAAAGATAAATGTCTAAATATTTGGTAACGCTGCGCTGTCTAAACTTATGCAAAATTCACTTCGAATCGGAATGTGTTTGGTAGATTTGCATGGTGTTCCGCGCAATATTTGAGAATTGTTTGCACGCAATCAATGCACCACTAAACCCTCATCGTGCAGGCTGCGCGCCCGAGCTAGCAGGGACCAACGCGTGCGCAGTAACCCAAAACTGGCTCATTGCGCACACTGCGGTCATAAAAAACAAAAATGGGCGCCTCAACCCTAACGGCGCCGACTATATTTCACATTAATTCCTCACCCTATTGTTCATTCTCACCCATAATAATTATTTCGAGCGCGATACACAACAATAATCGTGTATAACCAAACGCATCTAATAAGTCCCGTTCGACTCGGGAATGTGCGTAGTTGAATGCAATCAAAAAAGTAACCTCGACTTATTGCTTGGAAAATCGCCTTTTTAACTTACCAAGCATATTTTTTATGATATAATTCAGCAAATTAGAATTCTTTTACACCATCGAACCATCGGCGTCAGAGAGCGAGAATAGTCGTGTTTGTATGTCCGAAACGCATTCGAGAGTGAATGAAAATGGAGTGGATAGGCCTTAGATTAAGGAACTCTTTAATCTGAGGGACAGCCTTAGAATTCAATTCGACACATCAAATACAACATACAACAACGACGAGCACCACACAATGAACTTGAGTGATTCAGACGATTCAGTGCTCCTGGAAACCCGGAACGACGAGTTGCGTTGTGTATAACATAACGTACCAAAGGTAGATAAAAGGTAGGTAGGTTGATAGGCACGAGTATGTGTCCTGAAAATGGCACCAAATCCATTCAACTTTGCTCAACTTATACTTAGATTATCAATGAGTAACATATTATGTATCTCTTTATTACTTGATAAACTAATGAATATAGGTAGGAAGTTCACCCGGACATCTAGTATGATATAAAAGCTTGTCGCAACATCCCATTCCACTATCCAAATCATATTTACTTAGTGGTAAGTACTCGTATTTACTTAGTTTGAAAATGTTAAAAATTTGATGAAATAGATCAAGTTATTTATTCTATATTGGTCTCGGTTGTGTTATCATGCAAAAGTAGTTATGCTGATTATAGGTATGTATACGACTATTACCTGTTAAACACATATACATATTGTCAAAAATGTGTTGTCGTTCTGAACTAAAGAAAACAGTCGTCATATATGGTTTGGTCAATCGAAGGCAATCGAACCACAAATGCACTTGCAGTACTGACAGCAGATAGTAGCAATGGGTTGCAGCAAATTCCGTAATATATAACGTCATTAATCACATTTGTATGATTTTATGGTCCTCCGATGCACCAGACAAATGGGAAGAAAATAAAGTATTTCAAGTACAGGGTATCAAGTGATGTCATCAAGAAGCTGAATGACAATGGAATAATTAAAGTATCATGAAGTTTTAATTGGCAATCATTTAATGGCCGCTAGGAGCAGCGGATGATATCCAACAACAATTTCATTGCATCAAAATAATGCATGATTATTATAACTTTATAATTGATGGTAACTCTGTTCCATCCATCAGCCTATTTAAGGTCATCTGCTGGACATGCAGTCTTCTTCAGGTCGTCTGTCCACCTTGTTAAATGGCGACCTGTGATCCTTTGTCCGAGTCGTAGTCTCAATTGGAGGACTTTTCTCCCCCACCGGTTGTCAGTCCTTCAAACGACGTGGCCTCCCCATTGGCACTTCAACTTACTAACTCTGCGAACTATGTCGGTGAGCTTTGTTCGTCTAAGGATTTCATTATAGCTGATTCGGTCTCGTAGCGAATATCACTCTAATACGGGCTTAGAATTATTTGAATTACATGTTGTCCGATGTGACAACAGCCACAAAGGATGGTTAGAGGATGCGAATAATTTGACTTTATACTCGACTGAGCAAACTGCTAAACAATGTTTCTGCGCAATTTAATTAACTAACTCTGGAATAACCAGGTGCTTTAATAATTGCAAGCAAAAGATGATTATTAATTTCAGACATATAATACGTTCACTTAACTCAATATGTAAAAATTTTACATATTGAGTTAAGTTAACATTAATTACAATATAAACTTACTCGAATTACAATATAAACTTTTTCGTACAGTTAAATGCAACAGTTACCACGCCCGCTACTTATTTCTTAATATTAGGAACGGGAGCGATCTCAAAAGTAAAGGGTGAATTTCTTAAAGACATCTGAGGGTAAAACATCAGTGAGCAGAGAGAAATAAATAAATGTTCAAACGCTCTCGGCCGAGCTGGCGTCCGCGCTGTTGCATGTTTAAGAAACACTAGAAAGCCAGGCGTTAAAGTGCCGAACTTAATGTACGGTACCGCGCGACCCGAGTCCAACTTTATTATATCCACTAACCGCCTCTGAATAAAAATTAGCTGCAAATAAAAACCCCTAGCAGCCTTTAATCCCTCTATGGAAGGTATTCAGGCAGTGTTCGCTAATTCATAAAAACGTCGAGAGCGCGAGTTTCGCACTTATGTGAATCAGTGCGTGAGGTGAGTAAATTCATAGTGCTCCAACCGCTGGACTAATTTAATGAGAGGCCTTTTCAGCAGCCCGCCTCGAGGGCCTCATACGTCGCATTAAAATAAGATTTAACACTGAAATGTCATAATTAAGGCACTAAAGCGTAGCTCCGTCTCCGTCACAGCCACGCCACTTAATTAATGTGATAGGCATTTTAAACTATTCGAACGCGTTTTATATTCTGTATACTAAGCCCCGCGCACTTCTATGATGTCGCTTTCAAAGCTCACTTTTTTAATTCCGTTCGTGGCCTACAGTTTTTAAAGAATTTTCGCACAAATATTGCAAAAGCTAGCAAGGAATAAACAAAAACAGTTTTAACCACATGCTTCTCTGAGTGCTGCATGTGCTTTCTATTCAACAAGAGTTGGAAATAATGATTTGGGTACATTTAACCTTTAGTTTATCGTATCTTGTGTGAGATTTTATTTTAAGATATTTATTATTTTGGTAATACTGAATCAGTGCGTATGAATAATCAGAAGGGTGGTCACGACGCATATTTATAAGCAAAGCTGTACCGAATCACCGATTTATCACGTACGTTACAATTTAAATAAAAACAAACAAATGAAACACACCCGGAGGCAATAAACTGTATAAATAATGAAATTAAATGCTCCTCGGGATCAACAAAGATACATTTGTAAAACGATGCCACGTAGCGACGCCGTCACGCAAATTATCGCGACTACAAACGGTGATGACGGTACGGAGGTAGTGGTTGCAAGTTGCAAACATTTTTAGAGTCCCATTATACCGGCGAAAAACTCACCGATGCAAAGCTTTGCCGCTTTAAATGATCTCTAACGCGACAGACGTTTAAACGCGTAGTGAAACCACAAATTAAGAGACAATTCACACCGCGCGAGGTACGCGTGTAATTTTGTAGCTGCGAGCGACAGGAGCTACACTGACGAGCGGTTGAAAGGCCGCGCAAAGCAGTTGGCGCTATTTAAACTTACTCGGGGATATAAAAAAGTATCGCAGACGGTGCGGATAAAATAAAAGCCTTCACACACGAAGAAAATGAAAGGGGTAATTGCGAGTACGGCCACAAAAAAGCCCGAGCCGTAAGCCAAAAGAAGGTGTTAACGCTTAAGTCGCTAACAATCTGCGTGGCGAGTAACATGTAGGGGTATGGCGCGGGGCTGTGCGCGTGTATTTATTCAAAGTGAACGCAGCTCAAGAGGTTAACACATGTAACGCGTCATCTATTATGTTCGCATTAAAAATCAGTCGTTTACCCCAACCGCAACCGGAATTATCATTAATCCAGCTTCATCCCGGTACATCGATTAAAAGAAACATTGCAAATTAACAATTTTAAAATTAAATTCTTCAAACTAATAGCAAATGTAAGCATTGGATCCTGTTGTTATTATATATTCTCTTTAAATCATTCATGCATGTGTGGTGCTGTTTTCAGTTGTAAATAAGAGTTGGCCCTGAAGCTGGTTGCAGCTATTAATAAAGGAGACCCATAGTTTTGTAGAGTTGTTTTGTAACTATGACTGCACGTGTAACAGCATCTCTTCGCGTAATGGATATTTGCTAAAGGTATTCAAATGTGCATACCGAAGAGTTTAGTTGTCTCCTCTCCATCAAACATTAATCAGAATGGATGTGTATTTTGATCATCCACTCCTGAAATCGAATATTAAAGAGAGTCCATTAATACATCCATCAATTCATACACGCCACTACTACATCGCGATACGTTATCATTTCTAATTTTTTTTTATACACAGATGATATATCATGATTTTATGACGCTTGGTATGAGTGTAACGGAATATTTGACCTGTGAATTCACCCCCTTTATAATTCGAAACTTTGCGCACTTATCAATACAAGAGTTTACATAGATTTTTCCATTTTCCTGACCAGGATCTTCTTGATTTCCGATTTTCAAGAGAAGCGTGTTTTTTGAGTTATTATATTATTAAAAAAATCAAAAAGAAAAATTATGTATGACCGATGACAATACAATAACTTAAAAAAATGTGAGTTTGTGAGTGAGAAACTAGTTTAGTAGCTAAAAACTAGTAGTAAAGCATTTTAGTTCGGTTATCAAGAAAAGCGTGTTATTTAGTTTTTTAACGATGATGTTATTATTATCATAACTCGTTATCTTTCCTCATGTATGAGATTAGCATAACAAAGAGTATATGTAGATCAACACTTATAACCGTAAAATATTTAATTTAAATGTAAAACGTTAAGAAATCCGCCGGCGCCCCTGTAACTTACCTGTCTACTTACCGTAAACGCTTACATTGTATTCAAGTTCCCGCACCAAACTTACCTGAAATAAAGAAAGAAATATTATTAATATAATTAAAATAATTAACATTATACTGATGTTTGTGCAGATAAGATATTCATTAAGATGCAGATATCTTGCGATAGGAAATAACACCGTATAAACACACGTACCTTATTTTAATTATCTTTTTTTTTTATGGATACAGGATATCAAACGAGCTTGCAGCACCACCCATCCGCTGCCGCCCATGACAACTGTGACT
>DWTT01002024.1:0-10617 GCA_018250895.1 Carterocephalus mandan | reverse complement strand
TTAGTTGGTGTTAGTAATAGTCCAGTTAGTACTTGTTAGTAGGAGTCTCGTTCTAAGTCAGTCACAGATGTGTTGACTAAGACTAAGATGGTCATATCTAAACCACACCTTTCCAACCGGACCATAATTGTTTTAAAACAATTATTACACGGCAGAAATGGTACTAGGTACCGTGGCGGGCGGTGGTAACTACTGCCCCGGGCGAACTCTATATGGAACCAATTAGGTTTCATATAAAACCTATTTGGTTCCCATTTAATAATTGGTTGCAATTTAATTTAGATTAATGTTACATATTTGTCATTAAAACTAAAAAATATATAACAAAGCGTCTCTGTATTGTGACCCCCAACTTTCATTTCCTAACGAGTTTCAGAACCCACGCTAATACAATAAAATAAATGCCATACCAAAACATAAGCACTAAGGTATTCTGGTATGCACGAAAAATTTTAATTAAGGTTTCAGTGGACAGAATTTTTATTTATCGTTGCGTACCTCTAAGACAGTTTAAGGAGTTGAATAATCGACATCCCCTTAACTACGAGTGCAAGAGCGATGTCAGTCAAATGCCGATCAAAATCGAGATACGGGCAATCTGGCTTCAGATCTGACGGCAGCTTTTCGGTCGAAAACAACCGGCAGGGACCTTACCGCTTTACTTAACATTACGCTTTTAACGAAAACTTATCGCCTATCAAATCTGGACCGGCGATTAAGAAACAATGGGACATTAATAAAAACGTTGCCTACTTGTATCGGAGCGCAGCGTGAAAATGTTCCGTTTCTATGAATTCGGCCGAGTCGCTTACGGCTCGGTACGGTAATAAAATGTTTTGTATGTAACATACGTGCAATATAATACTACAAATAATCGTTATGTGGTACGGGTTTCGAGTGCCAAAGATTTGTCTAGAATATTCGACATACTTGGTGATTGAATTGACATGATTCGACATTTGGCAACATTATTGAAGCGTAGATTTTAGTAACTAACAACCCAATAGCTAAGAGGGTTCTTATACAGTTATTGAAACCAGAACACTATAGTATGGGTATTGTTACGAACGAAGATGAACAATGCTATGAATACCAGGAGTCTGCCAATATGTGACATCCGCGAATTGAAACTGAGATAAATCTCATATAGTTAAGACGTTTAATTAAAACCAGAAGGCTTTGATGTCTACTCACCGTGAATATAACGTATAAACCTATTTAGTATTGCAGTGAGTGAGCTTAAATGTCAATTTACCTCTCTCTCAGCTCTAGCATTGAGATTACTTTAGATGCATCGACATTACTACGCGGTCTTATTGAAATATCAGTCGGCATCGGCAATATCAAACTTGTACAAAACGATCACCGGAATATTATGTCGGTGGTCTTTTGTGGGTCCTGTCACGAGAGTTTTCGGTCAGCGGATACGAAGATGCGGTGCTAGATGAAAAAGCATCAGTCGAGGTCCAACGCGAGGTATGCGCGGAATGCCGGGGGCATCCGGCGGCAGCGATTGTTACCAGTTATCACTGAATGTTTTCCACCGGAGTATTTTGTGCCGACACAAAAAACCACATAAAGGGCGGGCGAGCCTCGTTTGAGACACCGCCCCTGTGGGAAAATCGTCGCCAGAAAACTGCGACGCAAATAAATTATAAACTCTCTCACGTGGAACGCGATCCGATGTGCTTTTATTTATACGGGAACGGACGGAGGCTGCGTTTGCGCTAGTTTGCAAATCGTGCGCCGCCGGATTATTGCACAAAATAGATAAGTCCCGAGGACAAAAACCCTTCAACGAACCCATACCCTAACATATCGAGAAGATATTTGTACGTACCAATCCTCGGTACCATCGGCCTTTGTAAATGTCGCATGATCGCACGGCGACGGGAATCATTAGTGAAAACGGAGCGTCCCGGAATAGAACTGACAGCGAAACGATTGCACCGCCCGTGATGGATGACGGGAGTGGAGCGGGTTATTACTGCCGGCTTAATATCCACACCCGAACAGATTAAGACTGTAATGAAAAAATGTAGGCAATCGACGGAGGCGGTCGCATCATTACGTACTTAAGTAATCGGTGTTGGCAGTGTA
Organism: Carterocephalus mandan; assembly: GCA_018250895.1. Classification (NCBI taxonomy): domain Eukaryota; kingdom Metazoa; phylum Arthropoda; class Insecta; order Lepidoptera; family Hesperiidae; genus Carterocephalus; species Carterocephalus mandan. The sequence continues at coordinate 8,517 of DWTT01002024.1, read as the reverse complement.
GCGACGTTGAGAATGATTATCAATTTACCATGGGCTTGGAGTTGGAACTGTATAGAATTACTAAAATAAACAAACATGAGCCTAAAATTCATGCAATTTGAGAATCTAAACAAATTAAATAGAGAAATAATCGTGGTCTGCAAGTTGTTTATTGAACCTTTAAATAGTTATGTTTTAGAATTTATAAATGTTTCCTCAAAAGAAAACTCTAATGTACGATGTGAAAAAGAATAAGGTAGGCGAGTACCAAGAGCTATCTAGAGTGGTTCGTCGTCAGTGCGTTCTCGTCGCATGCATTGAAACTTGCAGAAAATGCATCGACGATAAGAAAAAATTCAGTCCGCCCGAGCACATATAAGTACACCACATCGACGGTGACATTCCATGGAGAATGCTTCGCATATCGAGACTCAAAGTAACCATTTACCGATTGCAGATAGGTACGCCATGGCCGGCCGAGTAATCTGGTCAGATCGCTTCACTCGCATAGTTGTTGCTACACATAATGTTTAACCCAAATAAGCAAGAAATATTTCTTTTCATGGTGCTTTAATGAGGATCGGTCGCCGTTTCAAACTGCGTTAAGTAAAAATACGCTTCGATATACATTCGAATCTGGATTCGTTATTTTCGAGGCTTTTAAATCGACAAAGCTAATTAGGGAACATTTTGAGAATCTCGAAATGTGTTTAGATTTGCAACTGAAGCGAACGCGCAGAAATTTACGTCGTCTTAGAAGTCTAGTACGGATTCACAGTCATTGTGAAATGAACGTCTTTACTCAGTCTTTATTAAAGTAACAAAGTTACGGTTAACGGTTTGTCTCTTCGTGGAACAACAAAAAAGCGGTCCTGCCGTGACGCGTCTATTTGCATCCTTGTCTCGCTCGGGATCTACTTGGAAGGTAGAAATAGGATAACAGTGAGTTTTAATATGCGCCTACTTATATGAGTTGCGTTTAATTTATCGTACGACAGCCGTGCTGCCTCGCGCGCCGTAGCGACCGGGAGCGACGCAACATCAATCTTCGACGCTGAGAATAGTGGCCCGAACACTGCGCTGTGACTACGGTTTGTTGGACATAAATCAAAGTAACCGATGAGTTTACACAATTCTTATTACGTTTTAGACGGAGAGTAAATCAAATAAACCAAAACGTCATAATAATGTTAAGTATGTTTTAAATTTTACGATCGAATATATTGGAGTAAAACAACAACCAATCTTTTACACAGTACTTACAGTATATATTTGCTATACGAAAATCAAATGTGCAATTAAGCAGAGTAGCCGAGCTATTAAATGACAAGTTCACTACTTCATTATGTCGTTTCATGCAAAATGTCGACATGCAAACTATAATGACAGAGAGGGACACCTACGGGGGAATACTGAAAATCAATACAGTAGTTACTTCGGATCCCTCTACCAAACATCGCTTTTAACGTAACTTTTGGTGTGACCATTATGTCAGTATGCTTATAAAATGTAACGATGGTCATAATTGATTTCTAGATCACCAGTTTTTTTCTAATGAAACTCATTGTGCGTAGCAATTACATTTAAAATGTTGGATTGCTCTACCGGTATGCGGCCTTTTATTTAGTTCATAGGAACGTAGCAGGCCGTTGATAAATGCGCAGAAATATTTCTTACTTGTTTGATATTGTTTACAGGCTTCCGTAAAGTGCGGACACAGTACCACGGACACTAATTAGGTAGGAGGTAATGATGTTTTAGTTTCTTATCACAGTAGATTTGCCGTGTTAGTATCGTCCTCCAATCACGATCATCTATAAACATAGACAAGCCGATTTTTCACAAATCGACAATAATTCAGATTTTTCTTGTACTATAGTACCTACCTACACCGTGATTGGAGGCTTAAAAATGATTTATATTGTATTTTATTGTCTAATAGACAAACAATGGGATAACTAGTGCACTGCTTGTTAGTAACAGTACAGCAACATTAGCAACTAAGCACAAAATAGGTGTTCTTGAGAAGCAATAATTCCAGCGACACAGTTTTGTGCTTAGAAATGCCAAGGATTTCCACAGAAATAGGCAAAATCCTTCAGATTCTTTGTTAATGCACTTGTTGTAGGTTAGAAGGCCATCGTTAGCCTAAGTACATTATGATGGTTGAAAAGAAAAATAATCGATGGCAACCATGGCAGTATCTGTATCCAACCGTCTTTGAGTAACCTTGGCTAAGATACCCTGGAAGTTCAGAGGAACCATATGCCAGAATAGCAGATTTTAACTACGAGTATGTTTAAGATCTTGTATGGCAGGGTAGCGCTAGAGTTGCACGAGATGCTACGTCGCATACTAGTCTAGCCCCAGCCTAGATTAAAAGCCAAGCAGAAGGTAGATGCTTGTTGCGTGTCCTTGCTTATATTCACCCGAACAGATTTGTGTTCGCTGACGTATGTAATGATTCTGTCTATGTTATGTAGCAGGTTTTGGGTTTTGTTACAAGAATTTGTTACTTAACCTAATAAAAATCTTTATTTATCACACAATGATAATTTATCATCAAGCCTGTGCGCGAGATTTGCGGTCGTTCAAAATAAAAGTAAATAACAAGGTTTTATTAGACCAAAACTGATGTAGTCGCCAAAAGTTGAGTCCGAAACTAAGTTATCGTAGACTTCTTCGCTATCGTCGTTAATGAAGCAAGACAAAAACTTCTAATTGTTCGCTTCCATCGAGTAACTCCTATGTTTCCATTAAAGCTAAAATAATTTATTTAGCGCACTTTTTTAATCTCAAATAAGTAAGTTGTTTCTGACGATATGAGAAGCCAACTAAGTAAAAGATTCAACTTATTTTGAATAGCATAATTAATAACTATTCAAATATTTTAATTATTTCAATAATATTATGGTAGGTAAGTATATCCTTGATAAATTGGAGGAACTTCGCATAGATTGATAAATCAGACTAACATTATTTAACATACTCGTACATTTATGTTTTGATAATAAAATCGCTATCACAATGTTTGGCATCATTTAATTTGTTGTAAATCAGGAAAGATATATTATTCTCTTGTTATGAATATTATTTTTAACACACTTTAGAGCACTTTTTAAAAGGAAAAAGTTATATCGTGAACTTCATTGAGAACGGGATTCTTAGAATTACAACTGAGAAAGCCTAAGGGTACCTAATAAGTGCACTCACTCTTCGAACATTCTAGATCCAAATGGAAATGCAATTGATGACAAAGTTATTAAGCTGAAGATTGAAGTGACATCAGGCAATATTTAGGCCATTTCTGGTAGGACTGACAAAATACAACCGACGAAAAAGAAATATACTCGAGTATGAACGGCTTTTAGAAGCTGGATAAATGGAGGGATTGATATCTAATAATCTAATGAAGATAAATAAGCAGCGCTGATACATTTTTTACGTGCTACTGAAGACACAAGAATTGAATTTGGCTCTATTGTAAAATATAGCAGATAAACGATATATCCGGCCGGACAAAAGGCTAGGTTCACTTACGAGCCGACAGACAATCAAAGCGAACGCAGGTCCAATTGTGAAATAAAACGTACAAATAACAAGTTTAATTAAATTGCCAAGAGCGGCGGCAGCGGGAACAATTCCAACTATAACGATAGTTTAACAAGTGAACTCAAAGTGAGCTTCATATCGAATGCGACCTGCAATACGTGCAGTGAACTCAATCGAGAAATTATTGCAAAACTCCACTCCAGTTTTGCTTTCGTACTCCGCCGTGTGCATTTTGCGCGGGATTCAATTAGTTGCTTTAAACGGCCCTGTGTGTGTTATTACTGTCCTGTAGGACATTATGAAATGAACAACGTCAACCCACGATAACCATATTTTCAAAACAGAATAAGTATGTCTAGCATAATCGTTCAAATGTTAACTTTTAAATATAAATTGAAAATTTATGTGAAAAAGTAGGAGATTTGCAACCAATTTTCTTGTAACGATTCATCATCTGCTCTGTAAGTTACGTATATGGAATTAAGAGTTCTTCTAGTTAGTTCCAATGATTACAAAGACTTCACATTGTCCTTTTGAAATTGTACACTTGTACTGGCTTTTGTTGTTTTTAAAGATGCATGAAAAATAATAAACATTGTTCTATATGAATTACTAGAACAATGTTTACTAAAATAAAATTGAGAATAATAATAACAGAGAAATATAATCCTGAAATTAGGAAAATATACATAACATACACTTAGATAAGATATATACACATAAATAAATATACACTTAGATATAAGATCGTTAAACATGTAAGATGAATAAAATCATAATTCATAATCATGACATTTTAATCGCTTGATAAATCACTTTGCCTGACTTGTTATATTTCACTATTTCCGGTTAAAACAGTCGCAAATTTTGAAACAATTTTAATAGGAACTGTTTGTTGGTTTGTTAACATATTAGTACGACATTAAAAACCTTTAATTATAGCTTATGTGTTCGACTCGGACATTTATCCCTGTGTGCCCTACACCACGCCTACATATTGTAACACCGACAAAATTCTGTTTCACACCAATTTTGCGCAGCCATAATCCTTGTTTGTCATTTGTTTAGAGAGCGAAATTAGAGTAAATAAGTGGCAAGGAGTGGGTCCTTATGGGCGAACCATCACTGGCGGAAGAAGGTCGTTTCACGCATTTAGTTTTGAATAAATTTGTATTATATTGCTTTGTGTTACGGTCCATTTCACCGAGACAGTGACGAGGGTTCCTCGCGAGAGTAGTCCACAAATAGGAGTCCGAGAATAGAGCGAGGCTACTGGACACCCGTCGCAATCATATTTCCAGTCGGCACTGCAAAAATTTTCAACACTAAATGCCATATGATGACGATGATATGACCCACACAAATTGCAGCGGAGTACACCACTTACTCGTAGGTTCGTACAATTGCAGATGTTTTCCAGATTTGTGTACAAGAAAGAGTAAGTTATAGCGTATTATTCACAAACTAATCAGGAAGTATTAGGACCTCGCGTAAAAGTGTAAACTTTTCAGAATGTTTGTTCAGATTATTAAAAAACGTAATGTCAAATTTTATGCCAGACTTTACAAAAGCGTAAATGTCCAATTGTTTGTAGGGGTTACTACACTAGGCCTAACAGGTTAAAATTGTAAGCATCTAACTATAAATTTATTAAAACACATGAAACTAAATAGTTAGTTAGACAAATATTTAATATCTGCGACTCAGTATCAGGATATGAAAGTGACACTTAAAAATGTAATCAGAGTGTACATAATACACATTAATCTATCAGAAATTAAATTCAGATATTATATAATGGCGGGTTGCCTATAATTGTATTTCGTAATGCGTGACATGGCTTTGATTCGTGGCCGGGGAGTTTGTCAGAGGATTAAAGGGAGTGAACCTTACGCAGGTCAATAGAAGCAGGTAGCGTTCCCGTCCGGCGGTCGGCGCTCTACAATACGTTACCTTTCTCTATTTAGCGCTTACCCACACAATGTGGGCTAGCTTCCCAAATATTGTGAACTTTATTACATTATTGCTTCTGGTTTGTGTTGTATAAGGCAACGGTGGTTTGTAACGTTATCTAAACTACAAGGATACATTGTTCTTTGCTGTTTAAGAAAAGTTTTATGGTAGGTTGGGTCAAGTCCAAGTACTTTTAATATGGTAACTGTCACAAAACCCTCTGTCAGACAATACTACCATAAAATTTGCTAATAGTTATACTGCTACTACTACTATGATGACTCAAAGGAGATAAACCATGATTTAATGTTAAAAGTTAATTATCAGATAATTTACCTATAAAAACTCATAAAAAGACAGATTCTTAACTTATTCCAAGGGTTAACTGAACTAGCTGCTGCTTTTCCGTTCAGAAGGTAAAATAATAATATACCTTTTTAAACGGCAAACTACACCAAATATTACTAATCAAAACCTAGCATTAACAACAGTTTCGCCGATTAGAATCCGATCAAGATTTTACCGAGCAAACGATTAATCGATAGTTAAAAATCGAAAGATTATTATTGAAAAGTTAGTCGTTCCCCTCAGACATAATCCTACTAATACTATAAGTGTGAAAGTTTTTATGTTTGGATGTTTGTTACTCAATCACGCAGAAACTTGGGATACTTTGCACGTTTTTTGGTAAGCTGTCTGGCACTAGTTCTTAACATGATTACATTGTAACAAATAATAGAGTTTTTGATGCAACTTTGTGCTTACAGAATCATTTCCATCACTTTTTTACTGTAGATCGGAACAAAAATTTTCTTTCACAAAGATTATGATCGTTTAATTTTTCCTCGAGCAAAGCTACAGGCCAAAACTAGTAAATAATAAATCGTTCCAAATCTGCCATTAGGTGCGACGGTGCGACACGCGTGAGGTGAGATGTTAATACATATGTGACAAGTCAAATTGCTTGTCGTGTAATCGCTCACAAGTCTAGCCTACAACGTCCGTTGACGATGGCTATAGATCGTATATAAAATAAATATTCTATTATTTTTCCAGTAATTAGAAGTCCTCATCTAGACATAGGCCTTCCGTAAATAAGGGAGGTGTTGATGTGGTCATCGGACGTGGCTATTGCGGGGTCTTGACCGCAGTAATTACCGTATGACTCACGGGGTAATTATACAACCCTTTCTATGTCTCCTCTGGGAATAGCAGGGATTAGGTCTTAGTCCACCACGGTGGCAAAGTACGGATCGGCAGACTTCACATATCTTCAAGATCATTATGGAGAACTGCAGGTTTCCTCACGATATTTCTTTCACCGTTGACACGGTATACACGTATCGAAAAAGTTTGAACAAGACTGGTAGCACTATCGTCGCATTCGGTATAATAAGTGTGATTCTACCCTTTGCGTCGCCCGCGTCGCGACACGCAATAAAAACATCAACCGTATTGACCAAAATAACTCTTGGCACTGATTCGAGAGACCAACAGATACGTAAGTAAGCGCTTCAATCTCTAGAGATCGTGAGTCGCACTTCGCGGTACAAGCGGGCGTCTAGGAACTGGCGTCGATCGAGCCAACTTCTGCGTGAACTTTCCAATTAAATACTTGCATTAGTGATGGGTTACTTACGGCCAATAAAATTGCACGTAAATTGTTAAATTGATAGTAAACTACAACATAATGAATAATGTACAAAGTTTACAAAGATTAGAAATATCCACAATCCAAATATTGCCACTTGAGGAATTTTAATTTTAAACTTCCAGCAAGTCTTCTGTAATTTATCCAGATAAATTCGGTCTTCGCGGAATTTGCGTCGTCTTTACGTTAAACATTCATGCAAATGGGCTCAATGACAAGCAGTACAAGGAACATTTATAAACTAAAAATAATGGGTCATGTTTGTTACAGAAGCCGTATACTGTGTTTTGATATTATTTTTGCACTGCATGAAATATTCGTCGATAAAATGTGAAAACATGAAAAAAATAATGTCATGATTTAAAGTCCTTACTGTCATTCTTTATGGGTAGGTACTACTGTTATTATACATAACTTGTAAGTTATATATTTCATGTTTAAAATAAGATATAAGTCAAAATATACGAGTTCGTCCTTCTGCCTTCGGAATCAGGACAGGTCATTTATAGTTATCTGGGTAGGTACTCTTATACGTCTCTTCTCCGTCATTGTATACTTGTAGAAAATCGTAATAAGACTTTATTAAGACTTGATTATCATGCTGCCCTTCAATGATGTTGTCATGAATGTTGTTGTTTGGTTGCTGACAACACAACAATATAAGTTCAGTAAAGGCGGAGCCGCGAGAATTTAATAGCATCCGATTCTGTTGCCTTCGGCGATTTAACTCTTCGGCACCGTAATTGTACCAGCTTAAGTGAGTCTAATTGGTTAAGTGAGTACGTGATACCTGGACCGGATTGGTAAAAATTGCTTAAAATATGGCAGATGATTGAGCCTAGTATTGCGGTTAGGCGGTTACTATTTGAAGATTAGCGAGTGCTTTCCTTTTATTAACACGCTTTTATCAGCTTGGTATGTATGTATGTATAATGGAATCTTTGGATGTGATTTTCACTCTCTTCAAAACGCCGGATTACTTTGAAACTTTTCACGCTTATCAATTACCGATGACAATGCAAATTAAATATTACTATCCCATCTCATTATGCTGACCAGGATCATCAGGATTAGCGATTTTCGGGTATCTACAAAAGTGTGTTTTTAGTTGTTTTTTTAAATTATATACTACATATATAAATATATAAATAAATTATATACCATATGTCTGTTTGTCTGTCTATAATATATAAAAAAATACATATAGTGGACACCCGCAGCTTCGCTCGCGTGAAATTAGACATACTAACAATAGTTTCGCTTACACCTCGTTACCACCCTCTTCAAAGACACTATCGAATTTTGTCCTTCGAACTTCATTCTTGTGGAAATCACCGAGATGAAAAGTACCTGCATATCCTATATTTTTATTAATTAATTCA
>DWTT01002023.1:0-10619 GCA_018250895.1 Carterocephalus mandan | reverse complement strand
TTTTTTTAACAAAGTATATTAATGTATGTTTGAAAATAAATAAAGATGATTATGCTAACTTATTTTATTCTTGACTAATAAAATAGCAAGTCAAACGTTAAGTGCGCAATCTTAGGTGACCCTACCCTACATATATTTCGAACGGCTAATAGTGTAGTGACGCTTGTTATTTTATTTCCCATTAGTTATCATTGCAATTTTCCCAGTATGAAATTAAGATTGATAAAACGATTTTTATATCCATAATGGAATATTATTTCAAAAATTTTAGTTAAATGTCTATAATGTGAAAACAAGTTTCACGTTTACCGTGGTTTCATAAAACCACACAATTTAATTTTTTTAAGGATTTTATGACACGAAAAGGAGTTATGAAAAAGAGACAATTTTATGCGAGGATGGTACATCACTTCTATTTATCGAGAGATAAATCGCTCGCTTCAATATGAAACATCACCAGGTTGATGTGGGGACATTATATACCTACCTAATAATATTTCAATTTCCTTGATATAAATTTAATTTATTATATACCTAGTTGACGTTTTGATCTAAGTATTTGTATTGTTTTTATTTGGGTCATAAGGAAATCTAGAATAAATACATTTTATTACCTATACTAAAAATCAAATTCAAACAAAAACAAGTTAGTACATTAGTACGTTAGCGACGTTAGTAGGTGTAATGTTAATTCTATAGTGAAAAAGCATTTAATCAGAGACATTGAGCTTAGTATCTAATACATACCTACCCTCAATGTATTGAGCATGTTAAGTATTATTATATAGATTTGTGCAGTTTTAAAATAAAACAACTAATATATCACTTAGGTAACATACACGGGTTAATTCCGACTGATAAAGAATCGTGAAGTAAAAATGCTCCAGGCAAGTCGGCCATAGCGGAAACGAGACGCGTGATTTCACTTTCATTTATCAGCGTGGAAAATCCAGCAGCCATGCTGTGCCCATCATAATGCGGTTGTAAGTCTATTGTAGGTTAGACGGGTTCCAACTTTTTTTTGCATAACTTTAATAAGTTACGAGCAGGTGAATACTACATCATAATGACCAAAGCAATTTCTATTGAGTTTAACTTAAAATGCGTTGTTGTGGATTGAAGGATACGATTCGATTTATGAAATACAAAAACGGTTATGACGTAAAAGTACCTGCATCATCACACATGTACTGGATAAAGAGGGCACACAGAGGAAATAACAAGACCCAAGTATCAAATTTACGAGGTATCCGAACCCAAGACTCGCGGTTCGGCAGTCGGGTCACTCACACTAATTATTATTTAAATTCTTATTATTTGAGGCTTTTGAGGCCTCCAGGTAGCAGACATCAAGTTACCCATTGTACATTTTTACCATATAGGCCGTGCTATTACCTAAGAACTCAATGTAATATTGATATGCGACTGAGCGTCCATAGCCCAATGGCTCGCCGGGCTCGCGTCGATTCAATGTGATCGACAGAGTATAGCAACGATGTGTGCGGTCGGATTGTTTATGGGTGACCACTGTCATAAAAGTACATTAACCGCAGGAATAAAACGAGCAGTTTTAAGTAAAAAAAGCAATAAGATAATCGATTTTTCATAAAACTAAAACGCACCACGCGCAGGATTTATTTAGTTGTCTCGCTATGTAGTTCTGATATAGTATCGACGTAAATAATTATAGAATTTATTGCACTATAGATTACATACTAAACTAAACTACACATACGTATAATTGTTATACTTTAAATACCTAATTAATTTTCGAGCATTGTAACAAACTAAAAAACCACTTGTAAAATTCGAACCATAAAATTAATCAAAACGTGAGTCAAACAACAATCTGAAGCTACGGCAGTGCAGCGGTACGGCATCTGGGTCATATCGTACGACATTTTGCTCATTATTCTATTCCTCATCATCATCACCGACCCTCTCCACTGTTGGGCACGAGTCTCCTCTCAGAATGGGAGGGATTTATGGATGGAGGGCCTTAGTCCACCACGCTGGCCAAGTGCGAGTTCACATGCCTTCGAGAACATTATGATAAACTAGGCAGGCATGCTGGTTTCCTCACCATGTGTTCTTTACCGTTATAGCAAGTGACATTAGAAAAGAAGACAACTTAGAAAAGTCATTGGTGCGTGCTGATTGGGCTTGAACCCGGACCGCTCGAGTGAGAGGCGAGTTCGATAGCCACTGGGCTGTCACACATGTCACACAAAATGTCTTAATTGTTACTAATTATTAATTGTTATTATTACTAATAAATAAAAATAATTAAATAACCTTGTATTCCATAGCGTTTTGAACGAAATATAGTTCATTGGCTTTCAAGGGCGTTACCGTGCTTCGGAAGGCACGTTAAGCTAATAATTAATTAATTTGTAGTAATTTTAATTTAAGCATTATAATATATAAATAAATAAATTAATATTGAATATCGAAAGAAACGTGATGAAATATTCTTTTATTCATAATATTTACATGCAAAATCACTAGGTACGCAAGAATTTGGGGTTAAAAACGTAACCTATTCCAACTTCAAAATCAGTTGCGTAAGTACCTATGCTCACGTACTTCCTCAAATGAAAAGTGCGAGTGGTTCCCAACTAGTCGCCGACGTGAAGCGGTGCTCGCGCCGGCGCGGCGGGGCGTTCGATCTCAGCATTAGGTTTTTGGTTGGAAGAGAAAGTACGAAGTGGTGGACGAAGACCCCGGAGCTCCGCGCAGAGCGGGACCGCGCGGCCGCGGCTGACAGTCGCCCGCGGTCGTTCGCGAAATGATCCCATCCCGCAATCGCCGAATTTGCCAGTGACGCGCGCGAAGATGTCGCCATAATATATAGTGGCGCCTCCGAGTAACAACATCGGTTCGACGTCGGATCCACAACCATGTGCCCATGGAGATCAGTGGCTATAATTTTTGTGCTCGTTGTACTGAATTCGACCAGCTGCCGGGAAGTACGCAACCCAGTCTCTACATTCGATAACCATGTGAGTGTAATTTATTTACGATTTTTTTAAGCATTCCTTATCAAGCCATAATAAGCAGTGCACTATCGGTCAGGCTGCGGTTACATCGAGAGGTGCAATGACTTCTGCGTGCACTTTTACTTTCCGCGGAACGCCTTCGCTTTTTACTGGATAATGATAAATAGTTAATGACATCGACCTCTGCTTGTGAGAAATCAACGTCTTCTCTTCTCCTTGGTTCCTGTTATTATGTTTTGTTAGATCTGTAGATGATGTCCGATTAATGGAATTTAATAAAATGTGTAGGGTGTGATATTCTTTAGTAGTATAGCACCATATTTTTACTTCCTAGGATTTATAAAAGGCAACAATAGGAAATCCATCTAGAACATGGACAGAAATGTCATCAGGGACTATATATTATTAAAGTACCGTCAGCAAATCGCATTGATCAAGAGCGATGATTGACGGCTACTTCGGTTTTAATGATTAAAGAAAATGGACAAAAAAACTGGACAACTTCTACGTGGAGGCCAATGGAAGAAGAACATGAAGAAGTAAATTTATTGTTTTTAAAATGTTAGGCGCCTGATTTTGTAAACACGTAAAGTATGTAAGTAGTATAAACATATGTAAGTACCTACATAAATTAAGTACTTACATAAAGGTTTTCATGGTTGACTATACGTTAATCTTAGACTATTACTACCGTACTGCAACTCATAGACGTCCCACTGCTGGGCACGTGTCTCTCCCAAATCTGCGGGAGGTCTAGAGAATACTCTACCACGCTGCTCCAATGATTGGTGGATGGGTTAGTAGCCAACCAGTGTCGAATTTACTCAAGCCACCCGAAGGTCTTCGACAAGGCTTAGTGATTGTTTTCAGTTGAAAAAAAAACGGGACCGACGGCTTAACGTGCCCTCTGGAGCACAGTAGTGCCCATGAAATTTTTGCCACTAGCGGCCACCAATCCACAAACCGACCGCGTCCATCGTTGCTTGACTCTGTCAATCACATTAAACCGACGCGAGCCATTGGGCTATGGACGCTACTAGTAAAATTACATATCTACCTAGGTCACCTACTTGTCGAGGTTTTTGATCACTGTAAGTGACTTAGATAGGTTTTTCATAAAAGCCTTTTCTAACTCCTTAATGGTGATTGTTTCTTGCAAATAACTTCTCCTGTAGATTGCTTTTCCTAAACCAATGATTTCTATGTTATCATTATCACATTGTATTGTTTACATAGCACCTAATATGTGCATACACGAACTCTGCTACCGTTTTGACAAACCTGCTGTACACATGCACAACTCACGACATCACTTTTAGGGTTCCGTACCCAAAGGGTGATAAACGGAACCATATTACTCTGTGTCACGGGTCCGACTGACTGTTTTAGAGCTCTTATCTCTTTAACGGAAATAGGTAGACATCTGTTTTTTTTAAAAATTGCAGCCCTAATTATCACACTTTTCTTGATACTCTCCCGGTCGTTATCAGTAAATAAATACTATGTGTATTAATTACGTGTCTACTTATAAAAATAATCGGACGATCCTCGCCCAACTCCCCTTACATAAGCAACATTTATTAAAGGCAAAGCAAAGACATTTAACTTAGGTAGATACTACACGGCTGGCCGGTTTTTTTCATAAAAAAGTGATTAAAATATAATATGTATCTACTAAAATAATAATATCTACGCCACTAATAATTTTTACTCGTAGATGAAGCGGATATGCACTACTTTCGCCGGTTACGTATCTACTATAGCTTTATGTAATATCGTTCTATATAGTAACTGCACGCAATTTATTATCTACTTCATTAAATTGGTTGTCCGGTAGATATCGGATATTCCGTATCAAGACTCTTGCCTTATAATTTGTTATGATACGTAAAGCATGAATGTAAGGACACGCGATGGTACGCTTTGCTGATTATGGACTTAAATAATTATTTTAAGTTCTTTGATTGATTTTTAGTGTTGAAACTATATTTAACTGTACATGCGAATTTACTTACTGCGGGTCAAAATTTGATAATTACGTATAAAAAAAAATGAGGAAAATATTATTTATACGGGTTTTAGGATCCTCTATTTCCGAATTTAAGTGATAAAACTAGAACTCGTCTATAGTTATATTCCTATCTTCCTACAAAAAATCCAAAAAGAAATTGTGTTGACAGTCAGCGGACACAATTTAGAATCATTCCTGCTATTGCTAGCGGGGGGACGGTTTTATCATTATGGTACCTACTTGAAATAAATCAGTAATAGTGGTACAGAAGCTTACGAGTTTGTAGGTATCACTGTAAGTAAAATTATTTAAGCTTAAGTAGTGCGGCGATGTCACATGAGAACCCTTTTCTAAGAATTATGAATAGCTTACCTAATTTTGCGAGAGGCCGACGGTAAAAGACCACACCTGGCAACACATTGCTCGAAAACTTTCTTAAAATTTCAGGCACTGAGGTATCTTGGATGTGAGAATAATATGTCTTAATTTCCCGAACGCTGCCGCTCTTTTTACTTTTGATCATTATTCAGTTAGTAGTAGGAATCAAGGTAGAGTCTGCTATTACCGCTCTCGTTCATTTGATAAACGGCATTGGATAACAAAAACGAGAGTACAAAAGCAATTACCTTGTGAAAGGAAAGGCGCTTCGCAATTATACTTGGGAAAGTAGTTTACTTATTGACCTTACGAATTCAGAAGCGTTATAAAACGCGACAAAATAAACGCAATGACACGGATCCGCTCACAAGTTTTTATTGAAGTAATTATAAAATGACTCAAATTTAAAAAAGGATAATGAAAAAACGTTATTCGTCAATAACGTGCTTTTAACATTACCTGGATGTTACTAGCATGTTCGACATTAGCCTTAGACCTAGTATTTAGTAATCTGTGGACAGACAGAACTGTAGAACTAACTACCTATACTACCATTCTTGTGGGAAGTGGGCAGTATTTTCAATCAGTCTCGTGCAATTCTCCTGGGTCTCCCTTGATTTATATCTGTTTGTAAAAATATCAGTCTTCATCAGATTCTATTGCCAGTATCAGGTATCAATAGGCACGTACTCTAGTACAATCGGCCTCTGACCTGATATTGAACTTCAGACGAACTAAATAATGGCCAAGGTCTGTTACAAAATGGATGTCTACGAGTATTGTGAGGTAAGTATTTCTATCTAGGTCACGGTATATAATTCCGATTCGAATGAGTTGCATTATATATTGATTTTGGTACCAACTCTTTTTTCTTGGAACCCAATTTCTTTAAAATCTGTTTAACATTGACTTAACATTTCAAGTTCGCACTTACGATTCTATTCACCTTCATAGATTTACTTGGTATTAAAATGAACTGACTCATCGTGACAAAACTGTAACGATTAGCGTAGTTTAGTGGGTAAGTAAGAATGCTCTTGACCTCAGTGGAAGACCTACTTTGAGAAATTTACGGATCAAAATCTACGGGTTTAACCTTCTGCCGCGACTTTGATTAAATACTCAATCTTTAACAAATGTTTGTACGCAGTTTTGGGCGTATATGTAATTGTATTGATTTAGCCAGAAATTGCATACCTTAAAGTATGATCTTTGAGACCGACAGAACAAATTTCCCTCAAAATATACCGCCTGTGCTTCTTTTTGGCACAGGCGGTGACAGCCCAGTGGCTATCGAACTCGCCTCTCACTCGAGCGGTTCGGGTTCAAACCCAAGCCACAAGCACCAATGACTTTTCTAAGTTATGTGCGATTTAAGAAATTAAATGTCACTTGCTGTAACGGTGAAGGACACACCCTGAGGAAACCAGCATGCCAGAGAGTTCCTCATAATGTTCTCGAAGGCATGTGAAGTCTGCCAATCCGCATTTGGTCAGCGTGGTGGACTAAGGCCTAATCCATCCCATTCTGAGAGAAGACCCGTGCCCAACAGCGGGACAATGTAAGGGTTGTGATGGTGGTGGTTGCTTATTTTTGTAAGCTACCCACCTTTAAAAACGGTGGAGTAATATAAGTATCTATATAGGGCATGTAATTACTGCCGACCTCAGGGATGATGTAGATATTGAGAGGGAGTGGAGGGCACTGTCGGTTAGAGCGTACATGGTGGCCCGAAGGTTCGCACGTTGCTCGGCACAGGTTAAGATAACACTCTAGAGCATACTGCACGTTCCTGTACACGTGCAGCCTGTGGGCTAACTATACAAAGAAAAGGTACAGTGACCTCCGCGTCCTCTATAATATAATAATACATTCAATTTATTGTATTTTATTTCAGTGAATTTTTATATTTGAAATGTATATGGGTTCTTTACCTGAAATAAAGATCTTTTATTTTATTATTTATTACGAATGCAGGTAATCAATAACGGCTTGTGAATGGGTCTTTACAGTCTGAGGGTTTTTTCCGAAGTCATGTGCAGTCTGTAACTCTATTGATGGACCTATTACCTTAGACTTCACAGCCCAAGGGGAAGCCCTTGCCAAACAATGGGAGAGTGAAAGAGCTATGTTAGCTTAAGTGATGAAGAATATTTGGTGATCAAATACCAATAACTGTAGAGCCCGATTAGGCTTCCCGACATATATATGCTCTACTTTCGCACACGTAACACTTTCTTGTCGCTTTACCATAACAGTAACAACCTTAGCCTCATTATAAGCGGTGTCATAACACATGAAATAATGCATTAATATATTGATGACAACTGGTATCAGTTTCGTCAGAGCATTACGTGAACGGGCGAGGGAAAGCGCATGTTATTATGAACACGGCGCTTTTTTATTGTTTGAGAACAAAATAGACAATTGCGGTGCTCAATGACCTTGACGGCCGAGATTCGAACCTGGGACTCACAGTCCAGGCGAATTTCGGCCGCGGTAGATACGGGAGTCCGTGTGATCACCTACGCCCCAAAAATGTATCCAATATGTTTAGGTCTCATCTCATTGTTGATTGGTTGATGGATGCTGACTGTGTGTATTGGGAGACCTAATGCACTTTTGGAACATTCTGTAGAACAATGTTGTTATGACTTTGTGAAGTCTATGTGAGTTATAGCGTTGCATACTAAGATTAGAAAGAAAATACGACCGTCAATAGGTCGATAATGAGGTCAATACCGCCTTTGAGATTAAAATGACTGGAAGACTTTCAAAGACTTAACTTAGATGACCATGCGAAGATTTATGATGAAGTCACAGATTGGTTGATTATAGTAGTACAAGATAACCTTTACAAAAGTCTTAAAAGGCTCTTAAGGCGCACAGCGGTATAATATACTAATTTATTTCCGTCTGCTTCCGTACCATTCCTTTCACTAAAAGAAAATGTTAATCTGCTGATAAACAAAGAAAACGTCTCATAAATTACGTTTCTAGTCCATCTTAAAGCTTGAAAGCTACGAAATTGCAACAAACGACTTGTGTCGATTGGATACAGATTGTGACAAGTACTGCTTAGTTACAGAATATTCTTCGTCATTTCATCTATCTTCAATATATACTAAGGCTCGTTATTGTTCGAGAAAGCTTTAAATTTAGCGAAAACAACAGAAAAAAAAACTTAATAGCGCACCGGAACACTGCCTCGTGGTAAGATTGTGAAAGTAACATTGACATTACGCCAATTAACTTTGAGGCCATTGCGCAACGAGATCCACGCGCGAACTGACGAACGCGAAAGTAAAGTGTTGTCGGCGCGGCGTCTCGAAATGATATACAAACCTTACATAACTGCACCTCTGACAAAAGATGCCAGCTAGATATTTCACTGACTCAAAATAATAATGAGTTTCATAATATGATAAAAGTCAGAAAACTTCGTCAACCACTGCTATGTATGATCGTATTGACCTAACCTCATTTTGTTCGTTTGCGTTTCCTTACAAGGTGGTGTTTCTTTGTGCTTTATTGTAAAAGCCTTCAAGAATGGTATATTTTTGACCATGTGATTGAACGGGCTCTATACATAATGCCCGGGTATTATATGAGTTATTTTAATGCCACTGAATTGAAGTTTTGAAAAAATATCAATGTATGTATAGTGATATACTGTGCTTCAGTTTTATTATAGTATTTAATAAAAATATAGATAGTTATGTCACCCTGTCTCTCTCTATACTATGGTTAAGTGCAGATAGGATCGGTGTCGCTTCGTAGGGAAGGCTTTCTTTGATGTCTTTTACTGGTTTGAATTCCAGAAGCATTTAAAATCATCCTTATGCAACATGCTCCGACTGTGACAACTTTCGAAAAACGTACAAAGCTGATGTGTTTATGGACGGATATAAAACCTGCTCTGTATTTCTTCCAAGTAGGTTAATTAGGTATACCTACTTATTCCAAAAAATGTACATATAAAGATATACGCACATTACGAATATCAAACGGTCTGTTGATAAGGGTTAGAGTACACTTTTTACACAATAGCATAAAGTAAACTTTTTATAACAGATGACATGGTTAGATAATGTTATGGTGTAGTTGATATGAGAAAAATGAAAGGAATTGGCAATGCATCTCGATCATTATATTTCTCACAAAAAAGAAAGTAATGTATTATGACAAAAACTTTGTTTGTTTTTATGCAATGATGTGTAACTCATTTAGCCTTTATTACTTGCAGGTATCATCAGGAAATCGTACACAGCGGTTTCTATTCGACGCTATATTTGGATTGGAGGTGCCACTACTTGAGGAGCAGAGTGTTGAGGACGATGAAGACGATACGCAAGTCAAGAACTGCTCATGTGGTAGGTTTCGATTCTTGCTACTTCTTGCCAACACAAAATTATTCTCTGAACCAAATTGCACACTGTGCACAAACTTTCTTGTGTCTGTATGGAAGTAAGTAGGACCTGGTGGCCAATTGTAACTCTATCGAATATTTTCCATTCCAAGAGTGTCAAATCAGTATCAGATCTCTAGAAAAACCATGGAAGTAATAGATCCATCAGATATCCATAAGAAAATCTTTTGAGAGAAACTATCAGTTTGACATAACCAATCGCAAGATTCAACTGTCGCACGCAGTCATCAGGTTAGGATATTTCCCCCCTGGATAAATAGCTATAGAATATGAGGCTAACATAGTACAAAAGACTTCGTTGAAACAATTTTTTTAATTTAAATTGCGACTAGTTGAGAGAAACCTTTATTTTGTATGAATATTTTCCGTTGTACTGTCTTCTTATTTCACTGACTTAGTAATAAATATGGCACAGTAGGTTTTCAGATTTTACTATTTTAATAGAATTTCACCCACTATAGCAGCGTAGAAATCAGTTATTTCTCATCACATTTCCTTCACTTTTTAGAGTGCGGCAGAGCAAACCCACTTCCTAGAAAGTTGGGTAAGTTTCAACAATGTATAGCACCCGAAAATGGCACGTAGATTGGATATGGTTTTTTTTATATTGTTTTTATGTACATTATCTATTTAGTTGTAATGAGTTGTAGACATTAAAAATGTTAATTTATGGGAGACCTAAAAATGTTATAATGGTAGTAAACAGTAAGAGACATTTTCACATATTTTCGCTGCGACCCATAGACGTCCCACTGCTGGGCACGGGTCTCCCCCACAGACACTTCTGCGGGAGGTCTAGAGC
>DWTT01002022.1:0-10619 GCA_018250895.1 Carterocephalus mandan | reverse complement strand
CCTGCCCATTGCCACTTCAGTTCGCTGATCCTACGAGCTATGTCGGTAACCTTCGTTCTTCTACGGATTTCATCGTTACGAATCCGGTCCCGTAGAGAAATACCGAGCATAGCTCGCTGAGCGACGAGCTTAAAAACCACTTGACAATTAATATTTTTACATAGTTTGAAGTACCTTCTCATATGAATTGCAGGTAAAAATGGCAATAAACGAAGCGGAAGTGGATGGCCGCTAGAGGGCGATTCTCGGTCGCGTTCCATTCTTAAAAATAAGGAATCACGAGGCACCGACAGCGAATTGCTTCTACAAGAGACCACTTCACTTGGTGCCAACGTAAGGCTTTACTAATTAGACCATTATTTCCTTTTCAAACTGGTTATTGTATCACTATACATACCTCGTTATATCCTCTGTATTCTACAGCTTCAATTGACCCCTTCAAGTGTGTAGCTACAGAGGATATAACGAAGTTCACTAAGAAAAGATAAACGAGATGACACGTTGATTAGACAAAAGCTACAGAGATTTCAAAGACTTTAACAGAACGTGAAACATATTACGTATACTGTACACATGTAATAACTGCAAGTTTTCAGGTAGCAGTAATGGCCTACCCACAACACTTTGTAGTAAGTAAAAGATACACGATGGTAATGTGTTCATTGTGTATTTCACTACTGTTTTTCAGGGTGACTCGGGCAACGAGTCTTCACCGATTCGGTTAAAAGACTTCAAGGGTCAGAATCACAAGGGCGGCATGGAGAGGGGTAGCCTAGTCTCATAGCAACGCACTGCACCGCAGAAGGCCACACGCTGCCTCCGGCGACTCGATTTAGCTACCCTTAATACTACATTGTTAAATACTTAGAATGCAATAAAAATAATTTTAACATATCATTGGGCGATTGTGACAGCTTGTTAAATATAGAGGATTTTCATTTATATTGTAGTTGTATATTGTAAAAACATTACGTAAAGTAATAATCGTTCATTCCAATCGAAAAGTTGAGAGTACCTATTTGTTAAGTTTTTTACGTGCAATTATTAATTGCTAATTCTAATTTTAAGCTACATAGTTTGTACAGCATAGTTGATGAAAACAAGCAATTAATAAAATTAAAGATATGAAATGGTTGATAATGTTTATTTTTTAATTCCCTACATTGAGAGCGTGCATAAATAATTATTACGTACACTTTTTTACTCTGCCTACAGTTTGATATAATGTCCATCAAAGGTACATAAGAAAATTGGTAAGAACGAAATCCGACGTACTTGGATGCTACATTAGATATTTTAGTTGAATCCGGGTCAGGTGTCATCATGGTCACAGTGGTGAAACTGGCAGCCCTTGTGTTGTATCTACGACCCAGCAGCTTGTACTATTAGAATATTTATGTCAAAACGTAAACCACAACCACTGCAGCCATTAGTGTCGATACTTGGAGCACACTCAGATCTGTACACAATATGAAAAGATGGAGCTCCAGCTAGACGAATAAAAAGTAGAGCGAGTCGTTTACGTTCAATATTTATTGAGAACGCTGTGTCGATTCATAGGAGAAGCATAAATGCGTGGAAATTCCTCATAATTATGCAAGCAATGGAGATTAATTTATACTCAGGAATTACTAATTTAACTAACTAATTTATTAAGTTAATTTGACAGTAGACTAACTATGTAAATTGGGGGTTTCAAGGTTTTGGTTGTATCATCTTTCATATTGATTTCATAGGATATAAATAAACATTACCTATCGCAGTTAAATGATCGCCGCTTACTCTTTTTCGTAAATATTTCTTAGGTGGAATAATTAAAATATAAAACTTGAATTAAAACACAGTGTAGTAGTCAACAATGATATTTATTTAGAAGCTAAATT
This sequence comes from Carterocephalus mandan, assembly GCA_018250895.1. Lineage (NCBI taxonomy): Eukaryota > Metazoa > Arthropoda > Insecta > Lepidoptera > Hesperiidae > Carterocephalus > Carterocephalus mandan. The sequence goes on along the minus strand of DWTT01002022.1, from coordinate 8,736 downwards.
ATTTTCTCACAACAAATTGTAGAAAATTAGAAATATAACATAAATTTTCGTTCTACATTTGGAAAGTGCAAGAATTTTAATAAGTCACATAATATTAGCACAGAAAGTGACATAACATTGCATAGTTAAAATTTTTTAAGTATACAATAATTCACTTTCTGTACACAATGAAAAGTGCATAAAAATATAAATAAGTGATAGTCCTCAAAATAATACTATTCGTCTAAATAAAACTAAACAATATTTTAATACTTTGTAAACAATAATAATAACAGTCATAGGAAAAATCAAATAACTTTGGTTTACAGTAAGTTACACCTATACAATTTCCAGTTTTCTTTAAGAAAATATTAACACAATCTTAGGGGAAAGATGTTTTGGGAAACTTTGTATAACATATTAATTTTTTAATTTAAGGCTTTAACAATGTAGACTCAGTGATAAATTTTCTTATTCATAAATTACATCTTATATCTGAACACACAGGCACCTTACTTTTATTTTCTTGGCAATAAGTCATGGCACACTTACAGTTTATACTTCCAACGCACTCGATACCTCTCTGACAATACACTTTATTTTGATTTACTATTACTATTTCGCCTACGAAATTATTAGTGAATTATTTTACGTACCATGAACATTATTTTAATTTAAAGCTTTGAATACTAAAATTATTACAAAAACTGTAGTTGTTAATAAATACATTATAAGATCATAAAAAGATATCTGTTGGGTCACTACCCTGTTACATTCCATCCCAAATGTGTGTTCTGTAACATTAGTTATATAATTTACATTTTATAATCTTCGAACGATCGTAACTGCGCCAGCAGCTTATAGCCGGCGATTTAATATCTGTGAGTATTTCTGTAACAGGATAGCGAGAGTCAGTATATTATAATAAAGTTAAGTAATTAGAATTGTGAGAGTATTTGAGATAGAGTCCTACTGGCTTAACAACATTTTGTTAGATGGAATGTAACAGTTACCGTTTGGACCAGCTTAATGTTATGTAAAAATTTGATTTATTTACAACTCAGGAAGATAGGGAACTTAAAATCAAATAAATATAGGCATTATTAAACTGTGCATTATTGATTACTCAGCAAGAGGTCCTGGGGTCAATCCCCGGGTCGGCGATGTATTATTGAGTTTTTCTCTAGTTGAAAATTATTTCTGGATTTATTGCCCGGGATATGGAAATAGACTCGCTCCTTACATGGGACCTATAGCTCGTATAATGTTGGTGCACTACACAACTCTGCCTACTACTAAGGGAAAATAAAGGCGTGATATGATGTTAGATTTAACTGTGTCATATAAGAGCTATCTTCGTGATGGAACGTACGTACGTCCCAGAGGAAGAGGGTTAATTGCTTAATCGATTTTATCGTAACCTGGTCATAGCCCAGACCGCAGCTTCGCCTACATTTAAGTTGTTTTAACACGCTTATATGAGCTTCGTATGTATGTATGTACTTCTTCCTCCTTCAAAACGTCGTATTAATTTGAAACTTTGCACACATGTCAAAGACCGAAGACAGTGCAGTAATTTAAAGTTTGTCCAATTATCTTATCCAGGATCTTCAGGATTAGTGGTTATCGTTTATCTACAAAAACTTTTTTTTAAATAATAATTATAAACTTAATACATTATAATATCACCATATCATTGAAGATTGGTTTAATATGGTAGATCGTTCCGTTGGGCGTGAAAAACCGACAAACCAAGAAACCAGCAAACACTTTCACATTAATTTAGTTACTAGAGATTTCATATTTATTTATTTATACATATGGTTTTGAAAGTACTTTTAAAGAAAAGAAGATAAATTATCATTTAATTTGTGTTTGTACTTGATCTTTAGATACTAACGTTTTCACGCACTCGAAGATGTTACCACATTATTCAGAATGTGGGTAAAAAAATTGTCGTTTAGGCCAGTATTGGCCCACTGAAGGTTGATGATGATGATGAGGATTCAGATATTTAATTCTGCTTTAGCCTATATTACATTAAATGGGTTGGACAATGGAGAGATAGATAGACAAAATTTGAGGTAATTCTTAGATTGCGTACTTACATTAAGGGAAGGAAATGGTATATAGTGCCATGCAACACAGTTTTAAATGGCTGCAAAGCCCGTGAAATCAATCGCATCGCAAATAATACAAAGAAAGTTTGATAAAAGAAAAACTCTTTCGCAAATAATAGAAATCATGGTGCTTCGTTAATTTAACTGGCAGTGACATTTTATTTGTAGAATTATCTACAATATATCTTACTCATAACGACCTAAGCATACTTCAATTCATAATTTAACTCTTAAATGATTTAGTGAAAAGGAATGATTAAATTCTTACAAGACAAAATGAAAGTTGAAAAATTCGAAGGGCGAAGATTAGTTGCTCAATAAAAGGGACTAAGGAATGTGGCATTTGGCTTATTTGTTAAAATGTGCAAGTGCGTCTCGCGTTAATATCTTAAGCCTACCATTAACGCAGCATTAACATACTATACTATCGTTAGCACACTAAAAAAAGCATACTCTCCAGCACACAATATTTATAATATATTATAATTAAAGTCCCAGTGACGGGAATTAATTATAGTTGTCTCCTATACATATATGTATTTACAATTAACTATACTGAGTGCTGTAATTATACGACAGGCATAGACAAAATATAGTCTTAACCTTAATCCAGTTTTATTGCATACAGCGTATAGTTTATCAGTATCACGTATCCCAAAAAACTATTTTGTATTATCCAAATCAATTCCGTTACTGGGTAATTTCGAAATAAGCATTAAGCTTTGAGAAGTTTGTGTTTAAAGAAATACATATATTTTAATGTTCTTATTTGGACGATATTAGTAATATTATTAATTATTTTTATTTCATTAATTATGTTAGAACTATAAGACACATGGCGACTCTGATGTAAATGTTAGTTAATTATTACTAGTCATTCTAATGCATTATCATATTACTTAACGCACATTGATGCTTTGTTATTACTAAGTTAATTTAAATGTTAGTAATGTTGGGGGTAATTGTATATGTATATTGTGTTTCACGTAATTGTATGACGTGCCAATCAAGTGAGCATATGAACTCACTTGCTTTCAACATTTCACGCCCTATATTTGAGCTTTAAAGCCAAAGGGAAATTTATTTTTTGCAACTTCTATACTTTACTGCAACTTCTTTGACGTGACCTAAAATTTAATACCCCTTGGTTCTGTATTTTATCCTAGTTATATAATGAGTATTGTGATCCGGGGATATAACTACACATAAAATTATATTTTAAAGTATTTACAAACAATTTCCTTACATTATAACTACTATTAACAAACTAAATAAAGTGCTATCTATTAGTTTTCAACATCACTGAAATGATATTCATATAAGTTGTCAGTGGTTGCACACAATATAGCCAATATTTTTCAATATAGACTGGTCTAATATAATAATATATACTTTTGGAAAAATCATAAGAAATATCAATTTCATACTAGTCAATATACTCTCGATAGTCACTTAGCGATGTGATTTAAGGCTTCCGTACCTAAGGGTGAAAAAGGGAACCTTACAATAATTCATGTGAGTCTGTTTCCTCAGAACAATATTGGAATGGCTGGATCGGACTAGGCTGTGCTCTTAGTAGATCAGAAAATATTGCATTGATTGATATTTAGTGTTTAAATACGAGTAGTACAAGCGTACGAGGTGTGATGATACCGTTAGACTATCATAGTATTATATCCACTGTAATATCCTTATGCCGTAGCAACAAGCTCCACACTGCTCCAGTGTAGTCTTAAACTGTGATACAAATTATCCAGCGGATGATGCGTCGCGAGGGAGGCTACCTGTGATGCGGTCGAATAATAGCATTACATTACATACATTAAATGCCAAGCATGGTTTACTTTATAGGTCAAGCAAATAGCTGTTCATCGAGCAAAATACTTTCCAAGGTAAATTTTTTAAATATAGAACTTTTTTATTTTTGCATGCTGGGTTCTAATATTTATACTTGCCTACTTGCTTCTTGTAAAGCACGTTATTAACATGTTAATACATTGAAGTAATATGGTAAATATAATATTCAGTCTGGTACTTGGTAGTCTCACGAAAGCCACACAGAATCGTATGCGTTTGATGTTTATATAGATAGAGATAGATTAGAATAGTAGTATTGGAGTTGAGATTACTCTAACTACAGTTGGAGACTCCTATCCGCGAATTCAAGCGCTAATCTATTCAAACACTAATTTAGTCTTCATTGATTAATTATTTGACGACTGAATCAGTTAACAGTAAACTGTTTCAATCCAACATTGTAGCACCCAAATTAAAAAGTGATTTAATTAGGTACTTATTCAAACACATGTTCCGCGTAATCTACTCTGGTTGCAGTCTTCACAGACAATTCCAAGCAGATTTATTAGTTATTTAAATACTGATCTATTACTATGGCAAGATTATAAAATAATTGCTTGAGGGTAGGCTCAAGAAATAGGTCCGTAGCATAAACCTATTGCAAATAGGTTAGTAGGTAGGTAGTCTGAGCAACAGACTTGAAATGTAGAAACTCTTAGACAATGGAAAATACGAACTTGAAATAACCTGAATACAATTAAATAATATCAAGCTGGTATGCTGGAGCCTCATACACCTACGTCAAGATTGTAATCATTACGTGATCTTTTTACGAACGGGAGGCGTCACGAAATGGGCCAGTTCATAAATATGTGACTTATAACATATAAATCTAGAAGTAATTGGGAGGGGTCGGGGACTATTGCGTGACAACAGGTTCGTCCGAAATTTGCACTATATTCTTATAGAAGAAGGTAGTATTTAAAGGCGAGCGCCGCTAAATATAACGCGCCAAACTTTATATCCGCTCTGAAAATCTATACAAGTGAAGTTACGGGCTCCAGTTCGGTGATGTATAAGCCTGTAAGGTCAACAGTAAGATTTCATTCGAAAGTTACTGGTCTAGGCCAGATTGCGAGTTTTTCGCCCCGCTTTGATTAGAGCGGGCATAAAGTTTAGCTCGTACTGTACCAGGCGATGCCGAACGCAACGCGCATTCTACCCATAGGATCACTATATACTCAGGATTAACAATTTGCTCTTATGAGATCACTATGGAGTAAGATGTGCGTCGACTACAATTCTGTTCAAGAACAAGATGAGGGGGTCCCGCAATTAGTCGTCGTCGGTTAATGTACTGTCACGGGCCGTGCTCGAGGTCCGAGTTGTGCACCATGCGTTTAAGGAAGTGGGCTGACGTGAACGACACAAGATACCTGTGCCAGGCGACGGCGAGCGCGGCGCGCAGTTAGCCCCATGGCGTTAAGATGGACCAAGGAAATTGGGAGTGACTGTCTGGGGTCACGCAATGGGTCCGTCGGTGATGTACCGGCGCGGGCCGCGCTCGAGGTCCGAGTTGCGCACTATGCGCTTATAGGAGAGGGCTGAGGTGAGCGCCACTAGGTACCTGTGCCAGGCGACGGCCAGCGCGGCGCGCAGCTTGCCCCACAGCCAGGGGTACAGCCCGCCGCCGCGCCACGCCGCGCGCGCCACGCACTTGAGGTACTCGTAGAGACCCCACGGCGCGTGCCCGCCGTTCACGTAGTAAACGTACGTGAACGCGTCCTTACAACGCCCCTTTATGGAGTAGTAGTATGGCAGGAATGAGTGCAAGTGGAACCTGGAATTGACAGGGATTTTATGTGCGATATTATCGAAATACGCTGCCGGTCCAGGATCTGACAATTAAATGCAAAGCAAGCAAGCATACAAAACATGTACAATGTTTGTATGTGAATACATGCCAATAACGGGTCATATAGTAAAATAATTATACACCCCACTTTATCAAACGGCAAGAATAACAAGAAAAGATATTTTGCAAAGCTAGTTTCTATGAACTGCATTAGTTTAAAGAATGGAATTTGGTCATTTATTGAATCGGGCACAAAATTTGTCCCCATAACATGTTAAATTATAGAGGTGTAATAATATTAGAAATAGGTACTAATATTTGTATAGTAACCTTCTCTTTTCATAGAACAGTAAGGCCTCAGAGTTTGTGGTGAGCACGTGTAGGAATATCGCCTTGACTCGGTGCTCGTGGGGCGCCTGCGGCACCGCGCCCGCCAGGTGGTTGATCAACACATCGAGAAGCATCGTCGCCACTCCAGACCGTCGGTACGAGCGAGCTACTCCTGCGGAATAGTTATATAACTATTGTAGATTAATTGAGATTATACATGAAAGCTATAGCAGAGAAGACTTTTTCCTAGTGATAGGCCTAACATTCACTAGCACCTTCAGATTATCTTAATATTTATCAATGTGAACTAAAACAATATTAATATAAATGAGAACAATATTATTTTCATTAATATTGCTTTTTTTGAAACAGGTAATGCCGGGAAGTTGGAATGTCACAATAAATGTTTAAATGGAAATGATTTGCAATAATGTAGAATAAAAATAGGTGTGAGCAATACATGAATTTAAAACCTTTTTAAGTAACAAAAATTTGAATTAGCACTAGTTGTTAATTAAAATTTTTAAAGAGTTATGTTCAAATTAAGACTAGTGCATTTACACATGTTTTTATGATTCCAGGTTTTTACAGCAAAGGCAGTATAACATTGTCATAGTTCATGAACTAAACACATTCAAGAGATTCAAACAGATAAAAAGCAGAAAGATGAATTTACACTACAATATACAAATTAATCATTATATTTATGTTTGTTCAACATTTATCAACATATTGTAATGATTTGTTTTATTCATTGAACTGTAGTGAGCTGAATAGAGTTACCTCTAATAAACTGTCCACTTTATTAGATTTGCTGTTTATGAAATGAGAGCACAACAAATCACTCAGCTTATTCTATAAATAGACTGGAACATCCAAGGTAGGTATTACATACTGCAGACACAATTATATGTCTTCCTTTAATTACAAAGAAGGTTTTAAGTCAAGGTTTAGGGTTTCAATATCATCAGATTTTTTTCCAATGAATGAAAGGTAAATTTGTAAAACTTCTTCATATAAGTCACCACATAGTCAATTATTATTTTATTTATCAAATTAATTATTTCCATGTATCTAATACAGTAGCTATTATTACTCAATTTTTATTATTTCTTTGACTTGTAATGTTAAATGAAGTACACAGATACTCACCCAGTGAAAGTATGTAGGCAACTAAAGTATCCTTTGAAGCAAACCATCTTGAAAGTATTCCTCTATCTTCTGCATTTAGTTTAAGATAAGGCTTAATCTCAGCAACAATAAGGCCTATAATCTCACACTTGTACACTGCAGCCAGGGCAAAAAACCTTTCTGAAGATGTAATGTCCTCATACCACGATAAAGGATACTCTATTGGGAACCAATCTCTGCATAGCGATCTCACCTACAAATAAGATAACGTGTAAAGTCTGCCAATTGTACATAACAAGTGTGGTGGGAACCCTTCTATGAGACATACTAGCAAACTGCAAGGCAGTTAGCAATTAAGATAGTTATTTATGTTCAGTTTAAAAGTTCAACATAGTATAATCTGTAGTGGATATTGTTTTTCAATTTGTTTTAATTTTTTAATAGGGCAAAATCATTTACCTCTTCTAAATCATCAGGGCACAAAAAACGTAACTGAACATCTTTTAAGGAACATTTTGCTTCTTTAGACTTCTCGATTATTACTTGGAAGCCTTCGGAAAGATACCTGAAATTCCAGAGAAAGACAGTAAATTGCTGATGTATAATATGCTAATATCGAAACAATGATTTTATACAATTCATAAGCATCTAAACTAATTATAGAATCAAATTAAAGTGCAAATAAAAGAATAATAAATACATAAACATTACAGAAGCTCAATTGCACCTAATAACATTTATTGTAAATACATCACTTACCAGCTAAATCCAGCCATTCGGCAGTTTGGCCATTAATAATGCTACTAGGCAGTGCTAGTGTTTATTCGAATGATCATCTCAAGTAATTATTTATCTAAGTTGTGTAAAGAATTTATACAAATTAAAAATGTACGAAAATTATTAATTTGATTGATGTCCTTCGTCCACCAAGTTTGACAGATACTTTGACATTAATCATTAAATCTCCAAATGTTACCACTTTATGAATATTTTTTTAAAATTACATACCGCACACTTTTGATTCTGTACTTGGTGCCCAAGGAGACAATAAAAATACAATCTCCTTTTCTCTGCCTCATATTCCTTAATTTACTATATATACATTGTACAATTGGTTAGCTTTGCGTAAAGCATTCTCTACTAACTTTACATAACCTAGCCATTGAGCTAACCAGCTGGAGTAGCTCTACTTAGTTTGTGCCAGAGTTTCTATAGATGGAGTTAAGAAGCGATTGAGCCGATTGAGTTTCGATCGATATGACAAAATTCGTATTGTTTATTTGATCCTAATCTATGTGTCAATTCCATGGCAGATCACACAGAGTACATTTGGCAGACCATTCATTAAATTTCCACAGGTTTTTATGTGTAGTATAGTATATTATGTATTGAATTACTATTACTATTAAGCCCGCCATAGCCGTTCAAGTAATTTGATCAAACAGGTTGGATCAAACCGTTTTATCAAATTGGCATAATCTGCAAAGCGACCACACACCTTCATGCAGGCTTGAAGCAGCGTCA